>JAMZAV010015310.1:0-11492 GCA_024449915.1 Sweltsa coloradensis | reverse complement strand
AAGTTCTTCTAAAAGGTAGCCCCTCAATCTCCAGCGATTTGCCATGCGGTGATAATCATGAATAAACTCCCTGATTTAAAGGACATGATTTCTGTTGTCCTCCCTTTGTAAATCATTTTTATAACTGAATAGGATAGACGTTAAATAAATAATAAATAAAAAAATAATAAATAAATAATCTTGAAATTCTCGTGGGAAACCTGCTCTGGGGGGAATGCATGTCCCTCTTTAGGTGTCTTTTTGGGAGTAAGGAAAATTGTGAAGGGATGTCCTAAGCCTTTTTAAGAGAACTCAATCCCTTGCATTTGCATCAACGTTCTGAGGAAAACCCGGAAAAAAACCTTCAGTCGGGATGCCGGTCTGGCGGTCTTTGCTGGATTTGAATCCGGGACCTCCCGAATCAGAGTCGCGTGTGTACGATTGATAAGGGTTAGCGGTAATGTACACCCTTTCTAGTTAAAGTATATTTAATTAAAACCTTAGATTGAACCACCGCCGTCTGGAGGGTATGTAAGATACAAAATAGCTGCTTGTCATGGCTCAACAAAATTCGGTCATGACTTTCAGTGAACTTTCAGTCGGTAAGAAGTTCATGCCCCGTTAACTAACACCATCTATGGTTTCAAGCTGGAACTAGATCTGTGAAACTTCCTTTACATACCTGAGTTTGTTGTCATAATTCTTGAAAATAAACAATACCTTAATATAAAACGTTCCAAGTAAATAAAAATATAATTATCACGTTTATTATTCATTAATTAAAAGCCCGGCCATAAGTCCCAATCCTAAACCTGAAATAAATCTACTTCCCCCCCCCTTTAAAACTAGCCCTATCCTAGCGGCAGCCCGCAAAGCTCTATGCCTTTTGCATGTCAATCATTTAACATGGGAAATCCGAGCCATGACAAGCAGCTATTTTGTATCTTACATACATCCAGACGGCGGTGGATTGAAACCATTGTGAAACTCACTGACCTCTATATACTTGCGGGGATTGCGTATGCTCTACTGTAACCTTGCATGAAGCCTCTTGGGGGCCGCCATCTTGGTAGTCCAATGTTTTTTCTTTTTGGGTAGCCATATTGGAGGGCAAAATTTTTACATATTTACTGAAAAACTTTCCCTTTTGTGCGTTGCGTTGAAGTGCACAAAACGATTTCTCAATGCAGAAAACCTAATCGAAACCCTAACGCGATTCAATTGTTTTTGACTTACACTTGCCACACTTGAGGTTCCACTTATAGGTGGGAAACAGACTTTGTTGGTAATATCGATTCGATAATGACGATAATAAAAAATAGTATCGATGTGGCATCCCTGGTAAAACCTCGTCTGTCTTCTTGCCCGTATACAAATGGCGCTAATTGTGTTTGCAACTGTGCCAGCTTCTTCCTGGCCCTGGGGCTGTGATGCCCGGGCCGCCTCGAGACTGGCGCACAAGTTGCGCGTGCCAAGTGGTGTTTACACGCGAGGCTAAGTGCAGGGGCAATATTTGCCGAGCAATCTGTCTGCGCACTGGTCTGGGCTAGGTTAGGTTAGGCTGCACCCGTCAAGTGACGTCACTGATGTTGATTCAATAACGATGACGCAGTGGTCTTCTTCGGCTTTTCTGAGAGTATAACCGTTAGAGGTAGCCCAAGAGTGTCCTGCGAGACTTCGGATGGTCGCAATTTAACTAAAATAAATAAGAAATTAATTCTTATTTGATTTTAGAGTCTATACCCACAAAGTTACAAACTAATTAAACAGCCCCAAGCCAAAACCCTGTAGTAGCTTTTCAATTCAATGCATTTCACTTTATTTAGCATTTAAGCATTTTTTGGCACCGTCAACTAGCGAACAATGCCCCAACTAGAGACCGACATCGATCATTCAAGCTGGACACGATTCCCCCTTGCGGACAGCACCAGAATCAACAAGGCTAATTCGGAAAAACGTTATGATTTATTATGTGCCTCGTTGCTTGGACGGCTCCAAAGTCGCAATGCTGGATGAAGTTTTGTTCTGAGGGTTTCTTCATCTTCCTCGTCTGAACCCAGGGTAGTCTCAGCTAGAAAGTATTATGGGAGTATTTCACTCCCGGAATCAGAGGCGAGGTGTGGCCGTCGTCGACTCTTCGCCGGGCACCCCCAGTTCACCTTGACGACCTCCTCGAGGACGATGACAAAGACGACCTCGACTTGAGAAACCCCTCCCCTCGCCTGTGGCTACATCTGTCCAGCACGGGTCTGTCCTCCCCTTTATCCCTAGGGCTGAAAGATTGACGCGCCCTGAAAACAAATGAACTAAAAAATCTAAACTGTTTCTCCCTTTTTACACTATTTTTATTGGATTATAATTATATTAGATTCTTTTGTATGTTTAGGAAAACTCAACTCAATAACTCCGATCACTCGCTCATCGTGCAACGTTTCTCCCCTCGAACCAAGGTTCAATGAATCTCTCAGGTTTCTGTAAGTCACCTCTGCAAATGAGTTTAACTACGTCATTAGCACTCACAGCTCATTAGCGACGATGATGCCTGGACCTGGACAGCTGGTCCGAGAAAAGGGCGCGCCTTGCGTAACCATGACGGCGATGATTTCATCCGAAAAATACGTCCTTTATGTCTTTGATTTACTTTCATGGGAAGCAGTATCAAATAAATTGAAGATTGGGGTTTTTTTAAAAAAGTTTCGAAAACGGGCGCGTGTGTGTTTAGGATTTTTGCCAAGCCGGACACTGCATACAGCTTTTTTTTAAATAATTTTCCCTTCCGGGGTAGGGGTAACTTGCCCCTCTTCAGACCCAAGAAGGGTCAGTTTCCCAAGGAAAAAATACTTGAAAATGTAACTTATTGTTAATTTATTTATAACAATCATAAAAAAATGGAAAGGTGCTGCTACTTTATACGTACTTTTACTGTACAGAATTGATACGTATACAGTAACCACGTGTGGCTCGTTGTTCTTGTGGTTAGCGTATCTGCTTCCAATGCAGAAGGTCCAGGGTTCGATTCCCTTTATAGGCAGAAGTTTGATAACTTCTGATTTGGACTTCAGTCCATCAGTTCTTGGCTTAGGAATTTGTAAACGGTGACTTTGGAGCCGTCCTAGCAACGAAGCACATAATAAATCATTCCCAATTAGTCTTGTTGATTGATCGTGGTCTCGTTGGTCATTACTCGCTCGTCGATGGTGTCGGCGCCTACAGGGTTGGCTTAGTAGGCTTTAAATTCAAGGTCTCCTCTGAAAATCGTTTCTGTGACTGAGTGGATAGTCATGGGCGTCCACAGGGGCAGGGGGGCAAAGGAGGCAGTTTCCCCCCTTGCAATGTGACGAGAACCAATTTTATAATGCAAAGTCAAGTCTAAGTAAAGTCAATAGATGACAGAAGGCACTTCATCTCTCCCTTAAATCTCTGTAAAATCCGCCTTGAGGAAAAAATATTGCTTCTTTTTTTTCGAAATATGTAATATATTGAAACCTAAATTGGTATTTTTTCAAACTCAAAAAGCAAAAATGGCAACAATATATTTATTTTTAATGTCTAGGTCCCCTCAGCTTTTTTTCAAAATAATACCTCAAATCGCTGTGAAAGACGTCTTGAGAATAAAATAACTTACACAAATTTTTGCTTCCGGCTGTTAGGGCTTAGCCTAGTGTAAGTTGCCCCGCTTATGAAAAATCCTGCAGACGCCCATGAGCCTATAAAGACGAATGTATTTTATTTATACATATTTCTAGACTGTAATTGTTTATGAACCTAAGCTAAGACTGTGGCACACGAGCCAAGTCTGAGCTCACCCTGTTATTGTGGTTAGATCGACTATGAACCGTGACCATTGTTTGACTCTGTGCGGTTCTCTGTGGACTTAGTCTAACTCTCCTCAGTGTTCTAACTGTGTCACGTGCGGCTGTGGTACAGACGGATGCCACACTGCAAAAACACGAGCGACCCGAACAACTTCCTGTCATTAGCTCTATAAGCTGGGCTGCATGGAACGATATTCACAATGATTGGTTAGTTTGTTTAAAAAATATCAAGCAGACATTAAAAAATCTATCTCAGCGGGATAGAACCCCGGTCATCATTTTTTAACTATCTTATACTGGATTTATTTCCATACACGTACGGGAGTATTTCCCGACTAATGAAATTAAGAAATAGAATTCTTTGTCAAATATCTTTCTGTTTACAAAAAATTGGATAAACATTAATTTTGTCTATATATCTGCATGACAATCATAATGCACCTCATACAACAATTCTTTTTGACGGTTATAATAATATTATTATCAGTAGTAATGCTACTTCTGGCCCTATGAAGCAATATTAAATCGGGGTAGCACACCAACCTAGTATAACTTATTTGCAATTGTTATGATTGGTAGTTATTACTGGGAACATTAACTTGGCTCAACCACCAATGAAATTATGACGTACGATATGCTGTGAATTTTGCTCACTTTTTGCACAATTTTGCACAACCAGTTTCGATTTTTGCATAAGCAACACAGAAAACTTACAACTTTATTTTGGCTGAGCCAAGTTAATGATTTTCGTAAAATAACGAATTAAATGTGTAAACTTTCTTATTTGGTTTTTGCAATACAAAAAGTTGTCTCAGCGTTATTTTGGTTCGATTGACCAAAATGGATTTTCATGTTTAAATCAATGCCAAATTTTTCATCTTTTTGCATAATTTTGCACAACTAATTTTGATTTTAATCACAATCAAGACAAATAAATTTGCATCTATTTCGTTTTAGCGAGTCAAGTTGATAAAATAAAATTTAATTTAATTTTTGAAATTCCGAATTCGAATATCGAATTTTACGTCAAAACTTATGCCAAGTTAACACAACTATATACGACTTTTGCACAAGCAACAGACAAAACTAATAGCTACTTCATTATGGCCAACAAAATGAAGGTATTATTTACTACAATTCAGAAATTAAAAAAGTCCGCCCCAAACGGGAATCGGACCACGGATCTCCCGCATTCCAGACAGGCGTCTTAAACCACTAGTCCCGACTAAACAAATCGAGAAAAAAAATGAAGGGGCTATGCATAAATAACTGGTTAAATATTTAAAGAACTAAATTTGAATTTTGTGTCGAAACTTATGCATATTTATTCCAACTTTTTGTCAATTGTGCATTATACTTATTTTGATATTAGCGGAAGCTCAGAAAATAAACTAGTAGCTATTTAAATTTGGCCAGTTTAGTTGATTTTAAAATAAAGTTTAATTGAAAAAAAATCGAACTTTGTATCAAAACGTATGCATTATTTTTGCACTCTTATTGCACATTTATTTATTTTGATTTTTGTACAAGGTACAGCACGATCCTGATGTATCACTTTATTTAGTTACCTTGTGTATGACCATCTAAGTTAATATCTTTTGGATGAGCGTAGCGAGCGTAGCGAGCGAAGCGAAGATTCCATTTCACTACACTGGAGAAAAAAATCCGGAATGTTTTTTTTTTTTTTTCTTTTTTTTTTTTTTTTGTTTTTTTTGTGTGTCTTGTGAACACGATTCCGGCTAAACCAATACTCCAATTGCGATGAAATTTTATGGAGATCTATGAAATCTCTGAACGAAGAACTGCACGGAGGGAAATATCGATCAAAAAATTGTTTCTTATGAAAATCGCAATTTTACGATTTTTTAATTTTTTAAAACATTCTTCGACTTGTAACACCTACATGCTTTATCCATTGTAATGATTTTTTCACAGAAACCTTAATTTTATGAATTAATATATTCGTGTGAAATTTTAGCGTACCTAATTGAAAATTTATTCTCATGATAATCGCGATTTTAAGATTTTGTTTCAGATTTTTAACATTTCTTCGACGAATAAAACCTACATGCCTTATCCGATTTTAATGATTTTTTCACAGAACTTTAATTTTATGAATTAATATATTCGTGTGAAATTTGAGCGTAATCGAAAAATTATCTATTAAAAAAATCGCCATTTTTCGCTTTTTTCGTTGTAAAAAAAAAAAAAAAAAACGCTCATCCATCAACGCGGCGGGACTTAAGCGTTTTCCTAGTAGTTAATAATTATGTATGATATGAATAAGAGTAAATTCACAATGTGATATTTGTAAAACGACATGTTGAAGTGGGCAACAAGAAGAATGAAGGCAGTGGCTACAACCTCTGATATCGAAGTTTAGAAAACGTAATCATGAAAAGGTTAGCCACTATCTGACATTGTTTACGAAATTTTTAGCTTTTACCAACTTGTTTGTTTTCTTTTTCAACTGCAAAATTACTTGTAAGTCCACTGATGCGTTTTTTTTTATTTACAACAAATTTGACTATACCCTGACGCATGAAATCTTAAGAAGCAAAATGGTATACTGCTTACACAACAACTTTTCAGTATTACAATGGTGAAACAATTTTAGAGAAGGTCAGGTTTAAGATTATGATGTTTTTAGGACTATTCACTATATACTATATTTATATTTTTTATATTTACTATATATACTTTATTTCAAAGGTTAATCAACTTCCTTCATCAGGTTTTTAATGACAGTTGAAACAAGTTGAAATATTGTAATCTTTGATATATTTTGAAAAGTGTATAGTCCTAAAAACATCATGATCTTAACTTTTCAGTAATTGTCGGGTTACATTGAAATGTATTGTAAAGACTGACCTTCTGCCAATTCATTTTTAAGTAGCCATATGATCCTACTTTTCTTTAGCTTTCTAACCATTGAGTTATAATTTGACAACCGTGCGTGGGTGAATACGGGGAGTATACGGCTTGAATGTGATTTTAACAAGTTTTTGTTTGCGTGCGATCACAAAAAAATCATAGCAAGAGGTGAATCGCTACCCTTACTAAAATTTTTGTAAACCGACCGATAACCAACTAATAACCAAATAGCAACCCAGAAGACATAAACCTTTCAATAACCATTGTAAACAAACTGATAACATTTGTTTCAAAAAGTTATCAAATGGTTATCATAGATAACCATTTGTAAACCTCTTCTTTTGTTGATTTGGAAGACATGTGATAACCAACTAATAACCAAACGATAACCTTTTATAAAACGAATTGTAAACCAAATAACAACCAATACATAACCATGGTTATCAGAGGTAAGGAACACCAGCGCGATCTAGTAGTCGCCCAAATAACCAAAAACAAATCACTTTACGGAATCAAAAATATTCTAAAAATAAATACTTTCAATGACGTTAGGACTTCAATTCATATATGTACATACAAGGAACAAATACGCACTGGATGGAAGAAGAATTAGCCAATTAAATTTTATTGGTGACTGTCGGTCTCGATCCCGGGATCCCTTCCTCCATAGCTCGACGCTCTCTCCAACTGGCCACGGAACCTGTGCCAGTAACAGCGCGGAGGCGTGCTTATAAGGTTGGGCCGCGCGCTTGTATCGTGTGTTGCAGAATGCAACGTCTTTACTACTCAATATTGTAATTTTATTTTAATTTCGTTTCCAACATAATGATTTAACAATATCTGGAATCTTCGAAATGATAATTCTTCCGATTATCCCTCACATCATGTGTTTCATATCTTTGCGCCTGACTGATTATTTTCTACATGTATACAGTCATCAATATAATAAACGGTTTATGTATACAATAACTATGTATAATATACATAGTACACAGTTCGCTCCGAATTATGAAAAAAAGGGCACTTCAGGGAAAATTTATGCTTTTGGATGTACCTATATTAATGATTTAGTTTTAACTTATCATTGATTTAAATCAAATACATATAGTTGTAAATCAATTAAAACCATAGTTGCCATTTAAGTTGTTATTATTAGAAAAAATTTTTATTATTATTTATTGGATGAACGTAGCGAGCGAAGCGAAGATTTCAATTTCACTGACCCCCCAAAAAATATCTCGGGTGTTTTTTTGTTTGTTTTTCTGTCTGTTTGTTCGCACGATTCCGGGCAAACGGCATATGCGATCTAGATGAAAATTGAAGGGGGCCTTCGAAATTTCTGAACTTGGACGGCCACGTTTTTGGGTGCAATCAAAGAAATATTTCTCATGAATATCGTACTTTTACGATTTTTTCGATTTTAGTGCAACATTTTCGTGACATTTGGTCCGATTTTGACCAAACGGGTAGGGCTACAACGTTCATATTTTACATGGACATTATGGTTTTGGTGATGAAGTATCTTTGAAAGAAAAAAGTGAAAAAGTTATCCAGAATCCATAGAAAGAAAAAGTTGAAAAAGTTAGCCAGAATCAATAGAAATAAAGTTTTTAATATAAGTTTTTCAATTTTTAGTGCGATATTTTCATCGCATTGGCCGATTCTGACCAAACGGGTGAGGTACACCGTTCAGATTTCACATGTACATTGAGGTTATGGTGATGTAGTACCTTTGGAAAGAAAACGTTGGAAAAGGTAGCCAGAATCCATAGAAATAAAGGTTTTAATATAAGTTTTTTTAGGTTTATAATTGGATGAGCGTAGCGAGCGTAGCGAGCGAAGCGAAGATTCCATTCTACTACACTGGAGAAAAAAAACCGGAATGTTTTTTTTTTTTTTTTTTTTTTTTTTTTTTTTATTTTTGTCTGTTTGTTAGCACGATTCCGGCTAAACCGATACTCCGATTGCGATGAAATTTTATGGAGACCTTCGAAATCTCTGAACTTAGAACTGCCACGTTTTTGAGTACAATCGAAAAATTATTTCTCATGAAAATCGCAATTTTACGATTTTTTTCGATTTTTGGAAATTTCTTCGACTTATAACATTACATGCTTTATCCGATTTTAATGATTTTTTCACAGAACCTTAATTTTATGAATTTAGATATTCGTGTGAAATTTGAGCACAATCGAAAAATTATTTCTAATGAAAATAGAAACTTTGTGGGTTTTTTCTTTTTTAAAACAATTTTTTTACTTATTACACCTACATGCTTGATCCTATTGTAATAAGTTTTTTACAGAACCTTAATTTTATTAATTTATATATTCGTGTGAAATTTGAGCGCAATCTAATAATTATTTCTTATAAAAATCTCGATTTTTTGATTTTTTTATTTTTTAAAATTACGATTAATTAAAAAAATTAAAATTTAAGTTTTTTTTTATTAAATTAAATTTAATTTTAAAAAAAATTGAACTTTGTAATAATTTTTTCACAGAACAACACAAAATCCGCATAACACATGCAGCTCCATGCACCAATTATACGCTCATCCATCAACGCGGCGGGATTTTAGCGTTTTCCTAGTTATAACAATTAACAAGTAACAAAAGAAACTTTACAACAATCACCTACATTGCATTCAAAAAGCACTTGCAAAGGAAAAGTGGTCCTACGCAAACAAAAAACTTACTAAAAAGCTCATCCATCAACGCGGCGGGACTAAAGCGTTTTCCTAGTTTATTATCATCAAAATACAAAATAAGACATGTCCATTCTAAGTTCTACCTATAAATTGGTTGTAGAAAGCGAACCTGATGAGGCTCATTTACACTGTTGCGCGTTCTGCAATCAAAATAACACTAAAAGGCTAGATCTTAAACATAAAATTCTTATCAGAAACTGGGCTCATATGAACTTAGATGAGAACATTAAGATTCGATCAAAGGATGAAGAAACATGGTGATGTATGGCAGTTTTACAATTAGATAATAATGACTTTTCTAACAAGGCGTAGTACAGATAATTGGATGAGCGAAGCGAAGACTTCAATTTCACTGACCCCCCAAACAATTTAGCTCGGGTGTTTTTTTTGGTTTGTTTTTCTGTCTGTTTGTTCGCACGATTCCGGGCAAACGGCATATACGATCTTGATGGAAATTGGAGGGGACCTTCGTTTTCTCTGAACTTAGACTTGCCACGTTTTGGGTACAATCGAAGAAATATTTCTCATAAATATCGCACTTTTACGATTTTTTTCGATTTTTATTGCGATATTTTCGTGACATTGGGCCGATTCTGACCAAACGGGTAGGGCTACAACGTTCATATTTCACATGGGACAATAAGGTTATGGTGATGTAGTACCTTTTGAAAGAAAAAGTTGAAAAAGTTAGCCAGAATCCATAGAAATAAATGTTTTAATATGAGTTTTTTTTTAGGTTCAAAAAGCACTTGCAAAGGAAAAGTGGTCCTACGCAAACTAAAAAAATTACATAAAAGTTCATCCATCAACGCGGCGGGACTTAAGCGTTTTCCTAGAAATCTATAATCAAGTCCATTTGAAGCAGGGTGTTGCAGTGGCGTGGTTGTCATATGGCTATTTAAAGGTTTTTAATAACCAAATATAAACCATCATTTGGTTATTACTTGAGATTTACAGTTAATTGTCAATTGGTTATGAGAAGGTTCATAATAACCAAGGTTGTCAATTGGTTATGTATTGGTTATTATACGATTCTCAGAAAAAGTAGTAAACCAACTAATAACCATGGTTGTCAGTTGGTTGTTACTTGAGGTTTACAGTTGGTTGTCAATTGGTTATTAGAAGGTTTATAACAACCACGGTTGTCAATTGGTTTGCAATAAGTTATCAAATGGTTATCAATTGGTTATCAATAGGTGAGCATTTAGTTTAAATGCATTTTCAGGACTTTCAGCTGGTTACTAGTGGTTATCAAATGGTTATCAATTGGATATCATGGTTTACAGGAAGTTATCAGTTGGTTATCGATTGGTTTACAAAAATTTTAGTAAGGGTATGTTGATCGGTGCTCGCGTTTGTTATTGAAAAAAAAATGTATTTAAGGTCTACCCACTCAGGTATATAACTGATTTTCCGTGGGGTGGACATTGAATTTGGTTCATGGCCAAGAATTTTTTTATGATTTCGGGTTTAAAAATTTTAATTTTTTACCACAAAAATCGTTGGCTTGGCGCTCGTCAACAGGCGAAATGATCTTACTTACAATCAAAGCGAAACTAGGGAGAAAGAATAAAAAGCTTGGCTCAACTTCTATATCTCACAGCATTCACAGCCGAAGACTTTTGAAGGAGAGCTTGGCTGCCGTTTTTTTTTTTTTTACAAATTTTTGTATTTGGTTGGATATAAATATACAGCAACAAGAAACACAAGTAAAAGGCATTACAATACAAAAACAACATGTTTTATTTTTGTACATTCATATTATAGACGTAATATCAAGAAAAGTAAACAATGCCGAGGTTCAATATTACAATATCATTATTCCACCCAACAAGTAATTTAAAAAATATAAATTTACATCAACAAGAAACACAAGGTAAAAGGCATTACAATACAACAACAAAAGGCTCTTTTTTTTGTACATTCATAATATGGTAGACGTAATATCAAGAAAAGTGAACAATGCCGAGGTTAAATATTATAATATAATTATTCCACCTGACAAGTAATTAAAAAAATATAAATTTCCACAACAAGAAACACAAGTAAAGGGGATTACAATACAACAAAAAAGCTTTTTTTTTTATTTTGGTTTAAACATTCTATATTAATGA
>JAMZAV010015309.1:0-29410 GCA_024449915.1 Sweltsa coloradensis | reverse complement strand
ACAGTCTACACATAGGTGCTTCGCGAACGCTTTTTTTAGCGCGTTATAAATGAGTTTTTTTTTAAGTTTTAGTTTGCTTGGGATCTCTTTATTTTTGGCAAGTGCTTTTGAACGCATTGTATTGATGTTGTCAAGTTCTATTGTTACTTGTAAATTGTTGTTATACAACTAATAAAATCATTTAAAAACCTTATTCTATGGATTCTGGCTATAATCCTGTCAAATAAGAATTTTGGAGGAAAAAATTGCGATGTCGCTGAATTTTTGCAGAGACCTTCCTTAAATGATACTTATCAACCTACTAAAACTCCCCTGAAATCGGACTTGAGCTTCAGCCGCCATATTGGAAAATGGCGGCCAAAAAGTGTTTGTTATCGAATATCTCCAAATTCGTTTGAGATAGACAAATATCTCAATGGCAGAAATATTCCGCATTTAATTCTTTACAAAACAGGTATCTTTTATAGTTTTGGTAGGGGCAACGGTTACGTCACAAAATCGTGGTTTATATGTTGCTTATTGGAGTACCAGCTAATTTCCAAATTTTCACGCCCGGCATCAAACAATGCCCGGTAAATCCGTAAGAAATCGATTTATATACAAAAGGACTTTTGTACGGGGTTCATGAAAGCTTTCATTAGTATTTTAAAAAATCAGTTCTGCGAAATCGGATTTTGCATTTACCCGGAATTTGGGTTTTCCCATTGTTGGCATTTCCTAAAAAATGCCATATTTTACTGTCCATTATGAAGCACTAAATAGCATTGGAGGAAAATTCTTTCTACGCACATTGAAATGACTTAAATAATGATCCGATTACAATCAAAGTTTAAATCCAATATGGCTGCTAATTCCTAATATTTCACAATATGAATACTGTTTTCGTGCTGTTTTTTTACACTCTTTTGTTACATAATTCACTTTGATGTTGTGGATATTAGAAATTAGCAGCCATATGGATTTGAACTTTGGTTGTAATCGGATCATTATTTAAGTCATTTCAATGTGCGTAGAAAGAATTTTTCCTCCAATGCTATTTAGTGCTTAATAATGGACAGTCAAAAAGGGCATTTTTGAGGAAATGCCAACAATGGAAAAACCCAAATTCCGGGTAAATGCAAAATTCGATTTCGCAGACCTGATTTTTTAAATACTAATGGAAGCTTTCATGAACCCCGTACAAAAGTCCTTTTGTATTTAAATCGATTTCTTACGGATTTACCGGGCATTGTTTGATGCTGGGCGTGAAAATTTGGTAATAAGCTGGTACTCCATTGAGCAACATTGAAACCACGAATTTGTGACGTAACCGTTTGCCCCTACCAAAACTATAGAAGACACCTGTTTTGTAGGGAATTAAATGGGGAATATTTTAATATTGAGATATTTTGTCTATCTCAAACCAATTTAGAGATATTCGATAAACAAAACACCTTTTGGCCGCCATTTCCAATATGGCGAATCTGAAGCTCCAGTCCGATTGTAGGGAGTTTTAGTATGTTGATTAGTTTATATAAGGAAGATCTCTGCAAAAATAGCGACATCGCAAATTTTCCTCCAAGCTCATATACGATCTTTATTTGACAGATTACTACCTATTTAAATTTTTCTTTAAAAAGGCAATAAACCACCATTATTATTGTCCATGTAAAAATATGAACGTTGCAGCACCACCCGTTTGGGTCAGAATCGGCCCAAATGTCACGAAAAATATCGGCACTAAAAATCGAACAAAAATCATAAAAAGTACATATGTCATGAGCAATTTTTCTTCTATTGTACCCAAAACCGTCGGCAGGTCTAAGTTTAGAGATTCGAAGGTTCCCTTCAATTTCATTCAAGATCGCATATTATAGCCGTTTGACCGGTAGAGTTGCGAAAAACAAACATACAGAAAAAACAAAAAACAAAAACAAAAAAAAACCAATCGAGACTAATGTTTTGTGGGTGTCAGTGAAAATTGAGGTCTTTGCTTCGACTCATCCAATTAATTTGTTTAAGATCGAGCGTGCCAGCGGGAGCACTGTTATTACAAGTGTAAGCACCATTGTTGATCATGGTTAGGATAAGTTTACCCTTGTTGCCCAAACTATTTGACAGTTAATTGTTTACAAATAAAACTTATTAAATACAGGATCCTCCATCACAACACAACAGTATGGAGAGAAGGAAAGCAACATGCAACATCTGCCTTAATTGAAGAATTATTCACGCTTCGAGTGACGAAACGTAAAGCTAGAGTCTGGTCCAACACATTCAACGGAAATAGTGTACTCGGGAATCTCTTGGCCGGCTTAACTTGACAATAATTTACCCTTCTTAATAAATAAATAAATAAATTGTAATTTAGAGTCTACCCACTCAGTTATATAACTGATTTTCAGTGTGGGGGACTTTAAATCAAAGCGACTAAGCCAACACTGTAGGCCCCGACGCAATCAACGATGGTGAACGAGGAACCAACCCAAAGATCGATATTTTTAATCGGAAATATAAAACAATCAGTGTATGGACAGTGCGAACACCCGCGGCATCAACGCCAGAATCAACAAAGGCCGATTCAGAACAACTCTGAATTTATTATGTGCTTCGTTGCTAGACGGTCTCCCCCAAAGTCACCGTTACAAACTCCCTAAGACAAGAACTGATGGACTTAGTCAAATCAGAAGTTCAAAAACTTCTGACTTTAGCGGGAATCGACCTGGACTTATACTTGCATTGGAGCAGATTACGCTAACAACAAAGGACCAACGAGCACACAAACTGCTTATGTGTTGTGGAGTTTGATTTATGATTTGGTTGAAATTTTAACTTGTGAACTTAAACCCACAACGAGATATATCACAAATCAATTACAAGGACGTAAGTATGTATTATAAAAATACTAAAAGTCAAGTTTAAAGATAGGTACCTTTGAGGACTTCGTCTCTAAAAATTCTAAATGGGAAAGGAATAGTTTTTTGGTTTATTGGATTTAAGGTACGGGCGTCAAAAACCGTTAGGTCATAATGCTACCACTCTAACCTAAGGGGGTGGGGGGAGAGGATGGGGTCCATGCTGGTCAGAACCCGCCACGGGTAAGGGGAGGAAAGGGGCGGGGTTCTTACTTTCTCCCCCCCAGGTCGTCATTTGTCTTCGTCGTCATTCGTGGTGTCATGTCGTCATTCGTCGTCGAGGGGTCGTCAAGGGAAGGGGGCAAGGTCCCCGGACGACGATTGCCAGAAGCTCGCCTCTAGTTTCGGGGAGAAAATTATACTCCTCTTACTAGCTGATGTTAGTGGAGGGTGGATCATTCTCTTGAATCGCCCTTTCACGTTAGCAGAGCCAATTGCTCTGGGTCCATTCTACCCCGGGCCCGGGGGGGGGGGGGGGAAAACCCGGGGGGAAAGAAATTAGAGTCCAAAACTGTCGTTTGCTTTGCGTGCCTATGGGGCGACCCATGGAAGAATGGACGTCACACTAAATAGGCGTCTATTAAAAAATGTTGATCATTGACCGTCGATGTAAAAGATACACTTAATATTAAATGATGTGCCATCTCACGAGGAGTCTCATGAAAGAACGATTTCTTTACTTTTGTACAATAATTATTATGTTACTAGGTTTATAACTAAGGTCCAGTTAGCAGAGGTTGTTTATAATTAGTTTAAGATTAGAGCGATATTCTTGGGTCTGACCAAGTTGGCATCATAGTTTGTTATGTTTTCGCCGCATAACTTGCTGTGTTGGTGTCACGTGTCCAGTGCGGTGGTTACTCAGCCACTATAGATTTCTTTTTTTTCTTGCGTCCGAAGTAAGAGTAGCGGACCGCAAGTAGCAGGCTCGCCTTGGGCTGAGTAGCACCCATTCATGATATCACTGATATGTCGCTATTAGAGTTAGGAGACTTAGGTCTAGGCGGTTTGTGTATAGCAGCTTGATAAAGGTACCGCCTAGTTGAGGTATAATTATTTGTGTTATATTGCCTAGTAAACGTACCTGTAAAAGAGATTAGTTATAGGAAGTTAGTTACCACTTAGTTGCCGTTGTCAAGTCCACAGGGGCATAAGCTGCAACGGCGCAGATTCGTATCTTGCTGTAGGTCAGAGCAAAGGCGCTGCTCTTAATCGCCGATTATCGTTTGTTTTCATGCAGTCGGTACTGGCGAGGTGTTCCGCATGTCAAGGTGGAGCTGGTAGAGGGGAACTGGTCTTGGGGCTCTCACAACTCCTTTGCAGGGGACGTAGTAGGAAGCAGACTCGCAGGAAAATTGTTTCAAACCGGTTTTGTTGTTACTTGGTATGTCCACTGTGGAGACGATGACGTGATAATAGGCCTCGGTGGTGATAGCAAATAAAAACGACCACCTAGATGAAGTGAAAGATATTAACTTGAGATTACCGCCGTAACCAGGGGTTGGTAATCCGGGTATATACCCGGGTAAAAATCTGGAGTAGGCTATAGACCATTTTGAATATTAATAAGATAGTCCCGTCACGGACTAATTTTTTAAAATAAAAAGAACATGTCTGAAAATTCGTTACAATACTCAATCACACTCAATGAATCGGATTAATGGACTCCCTACCCCACTCAGGTCACAAGGTATACAAGCCATGGAACCAATCATACTATGGTGGTCCCACTGGAATCCTCTATTAAGCAATTTTATTAACATATATAAGAGGCGAATGATATAACTATTTACAGTCATTATTCGACGGTTTCGGGACGTTGTACGCGAAAGAGTGTAGTATCCTCGCATCCATACTGGCCAACGTGAAGCTTTACAGAGGTAACCAAACATAATTATAGAAGAGAAGGTGAACATTATTTTGTTGGTGGACTGTGTTTGAGTGTGCCACACACTAGTTATGTATGTACGTTATGTCACACAATGAAAAAATGTAAATTGTGTCTCCTGTTGTAACTTAATATTGTATTGTATTATTGATATCAGCTAAATTGCCCAAATAAAGGTTATAGACTAGATGGTACTGAAAATAGTGATTGTAAAAAGATGCTTCAAAGGAGCTATTTTTTCACTTACAACTAAGGTTTTTCAATCCGAATTTTATTTTATTTCCATAGTAGGCCTATCTAATCAAATTTTTACGTAGATATTATGCAGTCGATAAATTCAACCTGAAACCTAATTAAATATTTGATATGAAAAACTTCATACAGCAAGGATAACACAAGGTGGATAAATTGATGCTACAAAAACGCTATGAAAAGACACTTGAAAATGCTATACACGTACCTCTAATATGTTGTTAATATATTTATTATACGTTTTAAATAAAAGGTTTGTAAGCATACAGCCGCTTTGAGGACACAGATTCTAGGTTTCATCTCGGTCGGTGCAAAGTCATTCAATAAGTTAAAAGTGTAAATGGGTTGACTACAAATACGTTTTGTTCCCAACTATGCAGGTAAATGGGAAGTACGGAAATAGGACTTCACGGGAAGATTGGTCGATGACCAAGATTTCCTCCCCTCTTTCACCACCACACCTTCCTGGCCCGAGCAGTGCACAAGAGGTAGATCATATCTGATTAATAGTCGCTCGACCCTTTCTATTGGATGGTCTCGAAACATCGAATTAAATTATTTCGCTGAATAGAGTTAAATCCTTTACTTTCATTACGTAAAAACTGTTGTATAATTTACCTTTTAATGAATGCCCTTTAATGTTTATGACTTTTTAACTTAAATGTTTCACTGAAAACATTGTTAGTTAACAATCAATTTTTGCGTTTAAAAACATTTTTTCGTGTTGATTTATTTCAGGGAAACATTACAAAGTTAAAAATCATTACATTTAAGAACATTTAAAAGGTAAAATTACAAAGTTTACGTAATGAAAAGAAAATTAATTTTATCCTCTATTCAAGGGTTTTAGCGACCATGAATAAGAAGGGTCGAGGTAGATAAGATCTAAATCTTGTCCCACTCTTGCCCGTCCGAAGAAGGTGGTGGTGGGTAAAGAGGGGAGGAAATTCCTGAGTACCTGCGGGTACCAATCTTCCCGTGAAAGTCCACAGGAACTAAGGGAAGCAAAAGATCGGCTGGCTACGAGTACTAACAACTGTTCTGCAGAAGGGCTGTGTTGGTATGTTCCCTGTAACGATCTCAATTTCAATCCTTTCACTTTTCATTTGTACCACAATCAAGTTTTACTGTACAAAGGGTAATTTTATTTCAGATAACACAATCAACTTGTTTTTTCATACCGAGGCCATCCGAGTTAGAAAATGTAATATTTCTACGCATCTCTATGGAGAACATTGGACATCTGGGGACATCATCGGATGCCCACAATTAATATGAACACGTACACGGGTTTAAAGACATGATTAATTAATTTTGTATGTACAGCACCTGAAGTGGGGTGGTGCCGTTACGTAATTAGAGAATTAATTTTACTTTGATATGAGACCCCCTTCCCTCCCCTTGCCTGTGGGCCTGGTTCTCACCAGCTTTAGGAATTTCCTTCCCCGCCACCCCTAGCTTAAAGAGGCGCATCATGACATAACGGTTGACGGCACCTTAACCCAAATGAATCCGAAAATTCTAGCTAACAACAAAAATTCTCAATTTATATAAAGATTATTGGCTGATGTTTGGGTTCCATCTCGAAAACATCAGGTTGTAAGTAGGTAAATATTCTCCTCCAAGAAACTAGTCGCGAGTTCTGGCCGTCGTTGTCGAAAGAACCCCCCCTCCCCCCGCCCTCGACGACTCCGATGGACACCGAAGACCACTACGGTATGGATTATAAAGTATAAAATCAAAGACGAAAAACGGTGTCAGGAACCCCCCCCCTTCCCAACTCTTGGCATGGCTGGTATAGAGTGGCATAATGACCGAACGGTTTGACGCAACTCTCAAACCAAATAAAAAACTGAGGCCACAACATTGAATGCCACAACGTTGTAATTGAATTGGCATGCGGTATTTTATGTTATGTAAATCTGAAAATGCTTGAAATTCTCTCAAAATTAAGATTACCATAAACCACTTGATATTATTATGATTCATTGTGTGTGTTTTTCCCTTTAACAACCACTGTTGATATCTAAAAGTAAAATTTATTGAAATGTGTATAGATAAAAATAAAAGAGGCTAGATTTTATATTCTGTGCTCTGAAAGGGTTTTGCGCTGGAATGCCATTAGAAGTAGTTACCATCAAGGATTCCCTATTTTGGGAAATTTTGCAACAAAAATTTTATTCCTGGATTTTATAAATCAGAAAATCATAAAAGAAATTTTGGAGAAGGGGCGTACCGTAACAACAAACAACGAACTAGTTACTAGTTAATTATACACGTGAAGGAATAGGATAGATTTTTCAAACAGTGACGTTAAAAGGTTTTGTAGGTGGAGTATTAGCCGCTATAATACCTCACGTCCGCCTTATATGCACTATTCCCGTTCAAATTAATAATTAATTAATCCAAAAGAGTTTTTAAAACGTCATAAAATTCGTATTCCCGCGCTTCGTTCGTAATAATGATTTGATTGCGGTTGAATGACCTGAATGGTTGTTACATCAAGGCGGTGAAAATTGATCAGATGTGAGCTTGTCATCCGATCCGAAGTGGTTACAGGTTAGGTTGAACGCAGTTGTACGATAAAGTAGGTTATCCCAGGCAAGCAAATGCTCCTTCCATGTGCTCATGTGATATGAGCTTAATATCAATCAAAAGGCGTAAGGTAGGTACTGAAAATATATATTTGTATAAATCTGATGTAAGATCGAAGTTGCACCAAGGGCTAGAACACAAAGGCTAGGGCCTAGGCCTAGGCCATCCCAAAGGGATTGGATACCACAAAGCCTGTAGGCCTATGGCTAGCCCTCATGGTTTGGTTTATAGCCCTAGATGAGGGCCTAGCCGAGCTAGCCCCTAGTCTAGGCCTCAGGCCTAGGGCTAGGCCCAACTTGGAGCTGGCTCAAGGCTTCGAGAGTTACTTAACAATAAACAAAAAGAATTTCTAAACATAGAGGTCAATCAACATTAAATTAGGGATGGGGCCTAGATTATTAGGCAATTGAATGCCTACAGGAGATCGCCTTGTGTCCTAATCTAGCCCCTAGGCCTACCCCAAAAACATTAACACAATGGCCAGGCCTAGGGTATTGCACGAGGTGCGGTTGTTTACATTTATTTTCCTTAAGCGGCTGCCAAACGATCAACAAAGTTGCCCAACTTTATTACTAGGTACCTAGTAGCCCTGCCTCACGAGCAATAAAATAAAAGAAACACGGTGACATTTAGGCCTTCTGTTGTTGTATCAATTGATACGTGATATTTGAAGACAATAGAGATCTGATTGGAAGTTGTTAACCTTTTAATTGCCAAGTTATTCAGATGGTTGAACATTTTTGGATGTTGCCGGGTGTTGGCGTGTTGCCCACAACGCGACTTGACCGTTTTGGCCAGGCAGTCGGCAATATTAACTTTATTAAGTTCAGTTTTGAGTTCATCAACTCGGTACCAAACATTTACAACAATAACCACATATTCTGCACAATGCAGGGCACTGACAAAGAGTCAAAACAACAACCTTGGTATTTTCTTATGCGCTCTTTTGAATTCAGAGACATTTCTAGCAATGGATTTACAACTCTTTCATCCAAACCATTCCAACTCTGGTCACAGAACCAAGAAGGATGTGTTTACTACATTCCGTGTTAAATTTGTGAATGTCATCATTTGTGAATGTCATCAAAATGCACAACCAACTACAGTAAACATTGTTGGGCAACTACCATATGTTGTTGTGTTGTCGTTGGCAGCCGCTTAGGTGCTACGAAGCGCAGTGGTTTTTACTTTAGCTATTTGATCATGAAAAAAACAAATGGAAAACCACCGCACTTAGGAAGGTAGCCTAGTAGGCCTACTGGTTCCGGGTTACCTACCCTTAGCCTTTTTTGTAAACTTTTGTGGTAGGAAAAATCACGAGATGCTCTTGTGTAAGCCTAATGCCCTAGGCCTAATTACCAAGAAAATAGGACTAGGCTTTATTGGAGTTTGTATAGGGGTTTCTCCTTACTGGATTCCAGCGGTATCTACAGTTATAGGCAAAGTGAAACGTAGGCTAGGTATCACACGGAGGCCTGCGCAGGCGCGTAGAAACGTTTTAAATTTTAGTCGATTCCAGTGGGTGGTAGCTGGGGGTCCACAACCACCATCTAGGCCCTTGCCACAAAGGTTTCTAAAAAAAAATTACCATAGTCTTTCTCTAGGGCTACAGTTATTTCATCATGGTTTATTTGAAAAATGGTAACTTAAGGGATTGCCGTTTTGTTTATGATGATATAGGCTACTATACGAGTGGTTTTTTGAAATTCAATTTGATGCCAACCTAAAACACATGCGTAACAGAAACGTATATTATGTACAATAGGCCTATAGAGACAGTTTGCTAAGTTCCCCACTTTTTGATAAGAAACTTAGTAAATTAACCCAGGCTACTACAGGAGGGGTAACTTTACTTTTATAAACCTAATTTTTGTAGGTAGCTGCTAGTGTGTACCCTACTTGTTCACTTGGCTCAGGAGTTTATTAGTGTCAGTTCCCCCTCTGCTCTGGAGACACCAGCAAACTTCAGTGAAAATTAGATGAAAAGACTCTGAACATAGGCCTATGTAGCACTTAGGTGCACCTGTAACTTGAAAATAGAAACTTTAGTGTTGTAGGCCTAAGTAGTTGATTAAATTACATTTCAGGTAAAATATGATTTTAGTGACGATATAATTAGCCTACGTGCCATCAATAAAAAGAATGATTAGCTTATGTATTTGTTTCTTTGCCTGCTAACTTAGTTTTACTTTGTTTCCTAGGGCCTAGTCCATGAATATATGCTTCTCCTAGCCTGGACTGACCTGTATAACCGTGTACATAAGGATTGCCTGGAAACGCTCTAGGACTGACGCAACTCGTTTTGAATCTAAACTTCAGCTGTCAATATGGAAGTGGATGAAATCCAATACAGCATAGATTTGGACGGAGTTTCTCTGAAGGGGAGCAGCAGAGCTCACTATGTGACACCGGGTTACAACTTACGTCACCCATGTAGGTGAGGCTAAGAACATGAACACGTATGCTAATTGGGCAAGAAGCTGTAGGCCTACTCTCAGAACCTAGGGGTATTCACCCGCTAAATCAAAAAATATATTTCAGGTCCTGGCTAACTAGGTATGAATTTAAAAAGTAACAGAAATGTTATTGGGTCAACCTGACAGAAAAAAAATGTTTAAACTTGGTCATTTTCGAGTTAGTTACTATCGGCCCCCCCCCCAATCTCCCATAATAATGATGGGGACATCTTTATGCCCCGTGACCTTTGGAGTAAGTGGCCCATTTTTAGATTGGTCTATTGCTCTGGTAGGCCTATCTATGTGGAACAAAAATAAACATTTAAGCGATTCAAGACATTCCCCAAAACCACAAATTTTTGGCAAATTTCAGTATCAAAAAAACTAAAAATATCATGAAGTCACAGTTACAAGATAGGCCCTATAATGTTTTTAAACGGTCATTTCAGTGTTGCTATAGATTATTGGTAGGTATGTGGGTAAAAAATTATTTTTGGGGTAATAATAACCCCTTGAGCAACTAAAAACACCCCAATAAAATGGTGTCCTTGCGCTTTGCACAGACCTTCTCGCATACATCTAACCCAACTCATTCACACTTATGGTGCCTAGTAGGTACCCTGTCTGACCAAAACTCGAGAGATTCTAGAGTCTAGACGATAATTTATTTTTATAATAAGATATCTATTATAATTGTAATTAGAATGACAATCCGGTACTCGTTGTTACTCCATCTGTTGTGAAGGAAATTGAAATGTTGGATGAAGGATGAATTTATTGTTGTTCTCATTGGCACATGATCTCCACTAGAATAAAAAAAATTACTAGGAAACGCTTAAGTCCCGTCGCTGTTGTTGAGCAAGACACCGTACTGTGCAACACGACCGAGGTACGCATTCCCATAATGTTACATACCAATAAGTCTTTAACGGTCTCCTGACCCGATTTAGCTGAAAATTTGTAAAATAGGAGAGACTGTTGTACGTATTGACCTGCAAAATTTCATAACGATCGGAAACATTTTTATTTTTTATTTATTTATTATTTTTTATAACCAACGATTGGATTTGTTCCTCGAAAAACTATACAGGAACCCGCCTAAGTGGTATGTACATGTGTGCAAAATTTCAGGTCGATCAGAAAAACGGTGCTACCTGTATCGCAAGCAGTAACAGAAAAAAAAACAAAACAAAACAGGACATTCGAGCCATAAGAGAGTCAAGTGGAGACGCTCCGCTTAACATAGCTGAATAAATAAAAGATAAAGTGCGATTGGTGCGCATTAGTGCAGCCAATGAAAACATCTAGTATCCAAGCAAAATTCCAATAGGTCATGCCCTAAGCTTGAAGAGTAGGCCCTACTGGAAATAATGCAGATAAATATTTCATGTGTTTACTAGATGGCCCCAGTGACAAATTTTTCCCAGCAAGGACCGTGAATAGTGGCTAGGTATTAGTAGGTAACGTTATCTGCAATTCTTGTTTAGGAAAGTATACAAATTGACGTCATTTTAACTTCGATGGGGCTTTGACTCTTGACCTGATACAAATACAAAGTGATAATAATATTAATTTATTGAACAGA
This sequence comes from Sweltsa coloradensis, assembly GCA_024449915.1. Taxonomy (NCBI): domain Eukaryota; kingdom Metazoa; phylum Arthropoda; class Insecta; order Plecoptera; family Chloroperlidae; genus Sweltsa; species Sweltsa coloradensis. The sequence goes on along the minus strand of JAMZAV010015309.1, from coordinate 17,740 downwards.
AACCATATTTCACTAGCCCTACTTGATGTAATTCCTGGCACTAATGCAAACTTAGAAAAGCCATGCTGTGACTAGTAGGAAAATGCAATTTGTCAAAGCCAGGACCACCAGCTGAAATCGACCATCCATGGAGTGTTAAACTATCTTTAATCTTTTTTGTTTTCCACAGAAGAAACATATTGTTTGGAAAGTGTAACGAGTGGGTGTCGGAAAGTCCTAGTCGACTTGGGTTAGACCCAGGAATAAACTGGCCTGCCGACAACCCGAGAGGTGGAAGGGTCGGCACATCCGGTCCGTTCGTTTCGACATCCTAACGGCAGGCGGACTTTCGTGATCGGCCCGGACGGCTCAACATAACTTCGCAGAGCAACTTCAGCCCGAGTACGAGCCAACGTGTGTCTCCCTCCACCTTGTACCAAAGGGAGGCGGACCCGCAACAACCACTAGAGAATGCCGTCTTGAATGTGAGAGGCAATATTAGTTATTAGTAATACGAACAAGAAACATTATGTTAAACCGATTCGTCAAAATTATTTGTTAATTTTTTCTAATATTAATAATTTAAACTAAAAACCTTGTGTTTCATAAACTGGAATTTGCAAAAACGTTTATATTATAGCTCCACTTAGCTTCAGACAGCTTGCCTTCCTCGACCACAAAATTAACTTATTTTGTTATTTTGAAAATATTTCATTCATAAAATTTAAGTTTTTAAAGTTTTCTTAATATTTTGGGGGAAAAAAACGGGCACTAGGTCACCAGCGTCCAAGTGGTGTAACTTCAAATTCGGAGGACCCCGGGCAAAAAATTAAAAGTGGACCCCCCCTTCAAAAAAAAAATTCCTAATACATAGTTATACCCTACTTTAAAAAAAAGTATTTTGGAAAAACTTTGTTTACTTACGTTAAGAGTTAAGCTTCCTCGTGCTCCCGGACAAAACACACTCAATCCCGCCAAACGTCTGCCCCAGTGTACTTCAAGGGTAGGTAGTTTTTTTAATATTTTAATTTGGAACAAGATCTTTCAAAGGTAGCAAACGGTAACGAGGGTTTGTTTAAAAAAGTTTTATCAGTGCAGTACACACATCGGGAAAACTGGCAAGAAAGAGCAAAAAAAATTCATTCATTCTATAAGGCCAGCAAGTTTTCTTCGGTTGTTTTTTTTAAGCATCTTGTAATTCGTTCCCAAATTTCTTTGAGTTCTCATTGTGCATTGTGATAAGCGTATGGGCTTTGAGAGGTCCGAGTGATTCGTTGTAAATTAATCGAAAACAGCATCGGTAGATGATTTTCGATTGCAACGACTTGGAAGACAAATTCAAAGGATTCTGTTTCTTAAAGGGGCTAAAAACCCCAAAAAATTATTTTTTCACCACGTGATCTATAGCCACAATACCTAGGCCTACACTTAATGACCGTTTAAAAAATGTATCTTGTAACTGTGATTTAACACGAATTTTTAATTTTTTTGATCCGAAATTGGCAAAAATTGGTGTTTTGGAAAAATTTCCTAAATCGCTTTAAACCTGCTCTTTTTTGGTCCACATATGATACTAGAGATAAGTACCAATCCTAAAATGCCCAATTTTTACAAATCGTGTTTGAAATTGTGCCCGGAATATACCCTCAAACACGCAAAAATATGCCATTTCAAATCACACCCCATCTTGGTTTAATTAGCATTTTTGACCCGAAAAACTACTTGCCAAATTACAAAACAAAATATAGAGAATTTACAGAAAAGGTTTGTCGAGTACGTCAATAATGGCCCAATATTTTTTTGGATCCAAAATCCAAGGATCCAATCCAAGGTCACGGTGCAATAAAGCACGTCCCCATGTTAGTTCTTATGGGAGATTTTGCCGATGGACCTAGCTCGAAAAAGGTCATGTTTGACAATTTATTGGGAGGTCATGGTGGCCCCCCAATTAATTTTTCTGTTAATTGCTAAATTCATTGTATAGTTAAGCCCGAAGAAATATATTTTTTGAGTTTTGCGGTTAAATACCCCTTTAAGTTGCAGGCTTTCTCTAGTTCAGAAGGAAAGCTTACTTATTATCACAATTTTGGGATAACAAATCCCATAAACCAAGGCCCTCACACTATTTGCTAATACACAAAGGGAAAGCTGGTTGGTGCCTGTTATCGGCATGAAGGCCTCGAGAAGAATTGCGAATTTACAACTTTAGATGGTCTAAAAACGCGGACAAAAAAATCGGAAAAAGGCATAAAATATTGAAAAGGGAAATCCTATTCCACTCAAAAATGTGTTATTCGCTATTTTGTACGAAATTATTGGAAAAATAACATAAAAATAGGGAATATCTAGAGATAAGTTGTTTAGCGTTTTAGGTTTTTGATGCACACAAAATGCTAATTTTGACGATTTAAAATGCTAATTTTACTAAAAATAATGTTTTTAATGGCCTATTGAGAACTAGTTTAGTAATGTATTTTCTAGCGTTTTATGTGACTAATTGAATATTTTAATAAATTGTTCCTACAATTCATCATTACCAGGAAGAAGTTTAAGGAAACACCCTAACATTAGGGTTTTGGTGGAAAAGGAAACAATTGATGCTACAAAATGCTAAATTTGTCAAAATTAATGACTAAATTTTCATAAATGTAAGTGCCCCCCCCCCCCTAAAAAAAACGTAATCTCTAGGAATATCTCAAGGGGGAATCTCGGGGGCCCACGGGCATTGACAGGGCAGCCGGGGGGGTAGTTACGCCAATTGAGCATTCATGATACCAATCCACCATCAACCTTAGTTCATTAAGAAACTATTAATAATAATAATTAAAGATTATCTCGGTTTTTAAAGCATATTTTGATAACCGGTTAGTCTACTGTTTGTTCTAACATGAGAAACATTACTGTTTAAACTTGTAAATAATAAAACACTATTTTTTGTCCATTTGTTTATTAAAATCAGAGAAAACACAGTTTTGATAATAATACTGAAACGGAACTTCAATTACAAACCATTGTTGCACGAACCAAAAGGACTATCTGCTAAGAAGGGGAATTTCACAGTTTATCTTGGCGGCCGTGACAAATTATTCCACGGTTATAGAGGCTGGTGACGTTGGAAAACGAGTTGAAGTGTGGGAGCATGTGGCAAGAGTAAAGCTGTGGGAGGACAGAAGAGAGTGGAGTAAATAGGTTGAGAGAAAGCAGTGGATGATGAGGATGAAACACTGAGTCAGGAAGCTTAGTATCTACAGTTTCATGCTCTAGATAAATGGTGGAAAAGCCACAACTCAAACCGACCGTGGAAATGAATTAAGATTATTATTTTATATTAAATAATGTGCTGTAGGCTACATATGCATCGTGTATGTTCAGGTAAATGGCAGTACGAAAAACAACTAGGAACGAAGAGGAGGATGCAGATTGTTTGGGCTACTAGTAATTGCAAAATTTTTCAAGAAATCGGTGTTGGTATGTTGGATTTACGGGTGTCCAGATTGCACGCGGTTGTGAGATTTGTAGCCTATTTCATAATTTAATTTTTCTTCTAAACCAAAGCCTAGTAGGCTATTTACTATTGTAATTTTTAAATTTAATTTGTTATTTTTTCAGGTGATACATTAACTCTTATGCATACGATGGCAATCGAGTTCGAAAATGGAACATTCTACATATAAATACGGAGAACCTTGGAAAGGGAGATATTAATTGGGTGCACAATGATATGGATAAAGGAATACTTGAATTTTTAGGTAGGGCCTTGGATAACATTAGTTTATAAATTTATCCGTTATCCCTCAGGAATTATGATGCAAATATACAAATAAATAAGTTAAAACGTCCCAATATATCGATACGTGTTTCCATGTATTGTTATTGTCTTTGTCACTACTACTTGTTTTCATCGTTTGTCTGTATAAGATGTTTGCAACGCCTTCTTTCATTGCAGAAATGGTCTCTCGTTGGGAACAGCATTGTGACAATCTTCAAAACGGGGCCAGGGAAATCGCCTATTTTCCTGACGGTTAGTTTGGCTTTCACGTAGGTTCTCGCCGCTAACTTTGGTTCCACGCCGATGCAGTACCCGTGGGGGTTTCGAACCAATCCAAGACGCGCCTTATCACGAAAAAAAACTGGCTCCCCCCAAGCACGAGCAGCTGTTTAGTGCTAATACAGCTTCTCATGCTGTTTGAACCAGTATGAGGTATGAACGTCTACCTCAAATCCAGGGACTTACAAATTACAAAGTGTTAAAACAGTAACATACATGACCCAAAACCCTCTGACCAAGTGGCCCTAATGAAGTTAGTTTTGCATAGCCATGTTGAATACCCGGTTCCCGATTGTCGGTCGGACAGCGTTTGTTGCAACCCCCACTGAAATCATTTAACTAGTGGGTAGATCATACAATTTATTTATTATTTATTTAACAGAGGCAGTAGTGGGCTAAAAAATAACTTTTGCATAAAAAAAAAAAAAAAAAATTAATTGCGGATTGGGAAGTCGACTTTACCCGGTTCCCAAGGGCTCCGGAGTCGACTCCAATATTTACTACCGATGTCATCACTACTTGTGAGGGTGACCACTTGGGAAACACTACGTGCTATTGGCAAACGAGTGAAGCAGATGCCCCAAAAAGTGGTGCCGGCTAGAAAACGATTCTTGCATTGTCACCCTTAGCCCACTTGCGGAAGAAACTACGTGTATAACAATTTCGGTGTTGTTTAAAAAAAAGGAGTAGGCCTTACAAATTTGAGACTTTATAATCATAGTGTTACTGTTAGACTCTGAAATAATAAATTTATTTAAAATTTTAAATACAATTTTTATAAATTTCAGACAAAAATAGAATTAAAAAAATATTGTTGGAAATGTGAATTTTTCATTATTAGGCTTAAGTGAAAGTACTCAAGTTGACTAAATGTTCAGTTTTCTGCTCTTATTGTTGATGTTAAGATAAGAAAATCTGTCGTAATAAACATTGTTGATGTGTGACTATTTTGTTTTCAAAACTGAACAACATTCTTTCCCCCAAATTTGTCCCGCTAGTTTCCGAAGCACCAAGTAGGGGACTCGTTTTGTAAGGCGTACACAGAATCAAAATAATTTACTAGAAAAAACATATTGGTGTGAGAAACGATCCAACAGCTTACTTTGAAAATGATTCTTACTAGGAACCAGTACATTACTTGAGTAACCTGGTTAAGAGTGATGTAACAAGTCTTCATTTCTCAGGGCTAGTTAGGTTTTCATCTTCAGAAATGCAATGATTTTATATGGGCCTTATATTTTTAAAGAATTATCTTTGATGATTGGAGTAATGAACCTATTTAAAATTCTCACCGGACAGTTTGTTTGGCCCACAGCTGGTCAGCCACAGTCCGATCTCCGACGGCCCGATGAGCAACCAGGCGCTGCTGATGTGTCACGCTCGGACCCTCCTAGGCCACCTCGGGCCGCTGCTGACTTCGCAGTACATCATCGAGGCCTGTCTCCTGCCCTTCCTGAACACTCTGTGCGGCCCCATGTCCACGGCTAAGAGTGCCAAGAGTAAGACCTTGCACTCCACCTACAAGAGGCCTAAGCTGCTGCTATTCTTGGACATGATGTGGCTCTTTCTAGAGGTGAAACTAATACCCTGATAATATACAAAAGTGCCCACTGGAACCTGTTTATAGATAATTGGATGAGCGAAGCGAAGACTTCAATTTCACTTATGTTTTTTTTTTCATTTACGTTACCCCAAGAAAAATAGCTCGGGTGTTTTGTTTTTTGTTAGTTTTTTTGTCTGTTTGTTCGCGCTTTACCGACCAAACGGCATATGCAATCATTGGAGGGGACCTTCAAAATCTCTGAACTTGGACCTGCCACGTTTTTGGGTACAATCGATCAAATATTTCTTTTTATTATGGATGCACACGATAATCGATATTATCGATCAATAATCAATAATGGATATAATTTCGAAAATTGATAACCAAAGTTGATTATCGATTATCAAAATATCTAATAATTGGTCAATAGTGGCACGAACCAAACTCTAAAGACAGAGATTATCTCACATTGTGCCATGCACTGACTGGGCTGATGGTGTCACACTCAAGATTTATGTTTGGAAATTAGGTATCAGTCCATAACGGAAACCAAACACATGACATCAAAGATAGCGAGGCAGCAAAGCCAGACCAATAAAACTTTGGTCTGAAAGGGTCTATTGCCCTGTTAGCTTGTCTTAACTTAACTCTGAATGATCAAGTCATTACGAGTGTGATAATCTGATACAGGACACCTTTAAGGATATCCTTAATGAAGTATGGCCCAGCCCTTCAGGATGTGCTTAATGTTCCCTTTTCTTGCCCTTCATAGTTCATATATAAACTCTCTAATCCAAACTATAATATTAAGTATTAAACATGTACTATTATTTGCACTTGGTGGAAATGTACCGTATGTTTCTGTTGTGATTACAGGCTAAATAATAATAATTTAAAACAATTGTAGTCTCATTTTCTATTTAATATGCACATGCGTGACAAGACACAAGACATGAGACATGAGTTTGTTTTCTAGTAGATAGCCTAATTTATCTTTCTTTTATGTTGCACTAGATGTCTTTGTCTCGCATTAAAAATATTTTCATGTTCTTGGTAATGTAATATTATCTGTTTGAACGATCAATGAGTCGTTGTCGTTACTTATTACTCCTTGTGATTGTTTGTCAGGAGCGCGAGCTACACAAGTGCATGGAGAGCCTGGTGATCTGCATCCTCTCCGGCTTCAGACACGTCTCGTTCGTCTTGGAGTACACCCAGCAGAGAGCGACACTGCTGCTGCTAACCTGCATCCTGCAACACTCACAGACCAGGCAGCATCTACTAGAGAAAGTGCTCTTTGACAAGGTTAGGTAAGTATTCATTGATGGTTAAGCAGGAATCATGGCAATCACAGTGTTAAAGAGTTATTGTTTGATGCTCTTTTTATCAGCAATGTAGGTACCGTTACGTAAATATGCGAATATAGGCCGCAGGTATATTTTAAGTACTAGGAAGCTTTGCAAACGCTTTTTCAGGCGCGTTGTTGGATGAGCGTAATTGTTTAAAAACGAAAAAAAACGTAAAATTGCGATTTTCATAAGAAATAATTATTCGATTTCGCTCAAATTTCACACGAATATATTAATTCATAAAATTAAGGGTCTGTGAAAAAATCATAACAATCGGATAAAGCATGTACCCTAGGTGTTATAGGTAAGTCGAAGAAATTTTAAAAATTTCAAAAAAATCGGAAAATCGCAATTATCATAAGAAATAATTTTTTGATTGTGCTCAAATTTCACACGAATGTATTAATTAATAAAATTAAGGTTCTGTGAAAAAATCATAGCAATCGGATAAAGCATGTAGGTGTTATAAGTCAAAGAATTTTGTTTTAAATAGAAATAAATCGTAAAATTGCGATTTTCATGAGAAATAATTTTTTGATTGCGTTAAAAAACGTGGCAGTTTTAAGTTCAGAGATTTCAAAGGCCTCCACAAAATTTCATCGCAATTGGAGTATCGGTTTAGCCGGAATCGTGTTAACAGACAGACAAAGCAGCAGCAAAGCAGCAAGGAGCAGAAAGCTTGAAAATCTGAGGATAAAGCGTAACAAATGTAGACAAGATACAGAACAGCAAAAGACCCCAACCAGCAAAGAAAAGCTTCTTGAAGCTCAAAACAACCTCACCAAAGCAATCGACGAGGAAAAAGAGCAGAAATTTAGAAATTTTCTGTTGAATCTGGACTATAGAAAAGACTCCTACAAGGCTCACATCTACACTTCCAACTTATGTGGGAAAAAAGCAAAGCCAGAAGAAGAAAATGCTCCTCTTCTCTATAAAGGAAATATGGCAGTGACTAACAAAGAAAAGGCTGATGTCCTGTGCAGACACTTAACCACCATAAGCAGCCCTCTAAGAAAGAAGCCAAAAAAGTTGCCAAAATTTAAGTACACGGACATGCCAAGACAACGCTTACAATCGGCCTTTCACTCTCCAGGAGCTGGATTATGCAATCATCAAACTAGACAACAAAAAAGCGCCTGGCCCTGACAAGATTCATGTTGAATTCCTTAAACACCTGGGACCTAAGGCACGGAAACTTGTCCTCGACCTCATAAACAGTTCCTGGACCAGTGAAGTCCCATCAAGCTGGAAAATTGCCTTCATCACGCCAATTCTGAAGCCTGAGAAAGACGCCTCTGACCCTGCCAGCTATTGTCCAATTGCCCTCACAAGCGCCCTTGCAAAGACGGCTGAGAAAATAGTCAATGCACGCTTGGATAATTACCTCGAAAGCAACTACATCATCGCCGAAGACCAGGCAGGTTTTCGACAACACCGAGGCACCACAGACCAAGTCGCCTACTTTGCGCAGACAGTCAAAGAGGGTTTCAGCAAAGGTGAAAGCACACTGGCTGTCTCCATCGACCTTTCTGGAGCTTTCGACTCCACCGACCGGTCATGGGCAGTCAAGCAGATGATCAAAGATGAAGTACCAAACAACATTGTCAGATGGCTCCACGACTTCATTAACAAGAGGCGTATCAAGGTGGTCCACAAAGGTGCCCATAGCAAAACACGCAAGACGCGAGCCGGAGTTGCTCAAGGTACAATCACAGCGCCGACCGTCTTCAAAATTGCAATCAATGGACTCATCAAACTATTGAATCGAATACCTGGCCTTGGGTCGTCAAAGTTTTTGCAGACGACTTTGTCATTTTCTTCACAGGAAAATGTCCGGTTGGACTGGAGCAAAAAATGGGCCTCGCCATGACGATAGCTGCAGGCTGGATCAAAGTGCACGGCTTTAAGATAAACTGCAGCAAAACCATCTGCACCTACTTCACGATGAGTCACAATCCCTTCAATTTTCAACATCTCTCTTGATGGCAAACAGATTAAACAGACAGATGAGATGAAGTACCTTGGCGTGACTCTCGACAAAAAAATGACCGGCAAGATCCACTTTGAAAAGGCTGCAGAGAAGGGCCATAAACGACTACGACTCCTTCAAAGGGTAGCCGGTGTGTCCTGGGGCGCAAAACTAGACACTCTGGCTCTGACCTATAAAACGTACATCAGACCAGCCATTGAGTACGGCACCGAAGTCTTTCCTGCCGCCGCCGCAACGCACGCCAGCCATGTCGACAGAGTCCAAAATTGAGCCCTTCGCCTCATAACGGGAGCAGTGAAAACCACCCCAATTATCGCCATGGAGTGGTTCAGCCAAATTGAGCCTCTACAGCTAAGAAGAGAGCAGCGCGCTGTCCAACTGCACGAAAAACTGGCGCGCCTTAACCCCGACAAATGGCTCAACTACCCAACCTCAAAAGTCAAGGCGCACACTAACTTTGCTGAAACAGTCCACAACTGAAGAGTAAAAACTGTCCTATCCTCCTAGAAGCACCACGTGCACCACTTGACGTACCACTCCCAGAGCTTCTGCCGGACAAGTCCAATCAGCTTGCCCCGGGACCAAAATTGACGGCATCGAGAAGAAAGATGACCATGACCATAAAGAACTGAAAGAGCTTGCTGAGAAGCACCTGAAGAAGCACTTTCCTCTTCAAGAGTGGGTGCACATCTTCACAGACGGCTCCTATGACTCGGCTACAAATAGAACAGGTTACGGCATCCACTGCATCTTCTTTGAAGAAGCCACTCCAATGGGAGCTGGCGAAACATACTTTGACGCTGAGGGTCGCAGCCATTGCCAGGGCGGCCGAAAAAATCGCCGAGACCCCCGCTTTCCCCCTCAACAAGACAAAATTTGTGATCCTAAGCGACAGCGTCTCAGCCATCCAATTTTTCTCTCAAGCAGCGAACCTCCATCCTAAATCGCTGCTTTTCAAAAACTCCCTTGTCGGCATCCGACAGCAAAACAAACTATTAGAGACTCAATGGATCCCCAGCCACTGCAAGATCATGGGGAATGAAGACTTCTTGGCCAAAAGTGCCACAAAAGCACCGCAACCCACCAGCAGCGCCTCTGTCCTACCAAAATGTCAAAACTAAGATCAAGTCAACCACAAAAAGGATCTTCAGAAACACCACAGAAGAGACTTCACGACTAAAGAACTGGTGGACCGAGATCAAAAAAGGGCCAGACAAAGACTGGTCGAGGAAGACGGCCACCGCCCATTTCCGGCTTGTAACCGGTCACGACGTCTTGCAGCACCACCTGCACCGCTTCAACATTACCAACGAACCGGCCACCTGCAAACTTTGTAATTTAGAAGATCAAGACAGAGCGCATCTCTTCAGATGCGCCGCCCTCAAGAATGACATTGACTCCCTGCCCGATGACCTGAGCAGGATAGAAAAGGAGGCAGTCTTATATTGGATAGCAAGACAGAAGAATGGCTGAAGAGGCCAACTTTGCACAAGAAAGAAAAAAAAAAAAAAAAATACAAAAAGAAAGAAAAAAAACATTCTGGATTTTTTTCCAGTGTAGTGAAATGGAATCTTTGCTTCGCTCGCTACGATCGTCCAACAAAGCAGTTTGTCAATACTCAATAGTATTTGTCTTACTCTTTAAAATTTGAGTACCGATAGTCAAAATAGGGATGCGGCCATTACTCAATGGTGACCTAAATTTAATTATTTATTTATTTATTAACCGATTAATTGACGATTAACTGATTTATTATTAATTCTGATCATTATATTTGAAACATTTTTCATTTATCTATACGTTGCTCTAATGGAAGTAAAATGCTTTATTATACATTTTTTAATGTTGTGTTAGCATTCTTACAAGACATGCTGAATGACTGCTGATAAATTGGGACTAGAAAACAAAGTCTGGCGAGGGTATAAACAGCTTTATGATTGTGTTACCTTACAGGTTTGCCAACTTTGTGCACATGAAACCTTTAGACGAGGGCGGCCTGACTGCCGTGGTCTCAGAGCCGTGGTGGGACACCAACGAGTCGGACCGCGAGCTGGAGTCTAAGAAAGCGGTGTACTTCGCGTCTTGCCACCGCATCAAGGAGGCGATCGCAAGCATCGAGGCGCTGCAGGTCGACCTGCTCAAGACCTTGTTGGACAACACTGACGGCTCACTAATGCAGGCCTCTTCCAGGAAGATCTTCCTCAGGAAGTTCAGGATATTTCTGCACGACAACCTCATCTCCAACAGGGTATGTACATTTTACTGTGGTGGGATTGCTTCCATGAGGCCGTGGCACATGGGTAGTGTTCCGACTACATGTGTATACTCTTGGTCTAGGCATGTGTGCACTTGAATTATATGTAAGCTGTTCCAAATAGCTATACATTTGGCTAAGAGCATCCCACGTAAATGAAACTTTGTGAAGTTGTCAAAGAATTGGGGGACAGTCATAGGTGTGCTCTAGGCCCAGGCCAGACCTAATATATCAATCTTGGCCGCCAAACGACGGCCCAGCCATGCCGGCCTGGGCCTAGAGCAGTAGGCATTATAAAATATTGTATACATACAGGTAACATAATTCAAAATAAAACATTTTTAATGGTCTCGTATGCATGATTGATTCAAACCTGACCCTCTTTTCTGAACATTGTCATTAAAATGCATTAAAACGCACAAAATGTGTCACTTCTATACTACGTCATCTTCCTGTCTATAAATGAACCAGCCTGTCTGTGTCTCTAGGCCCTGTCGATACACCACCCACCACTACCCATCATGCTCTGCTGCTTCCACCGCCTGCTAGTGACGTTCCGTCAGCTGTGGGAGAGAGAGGTCGGCGAGTATCCCATAGTGATCCCCACCCAGGTCTTCTACGACGGCTCTCTGAAGTATGTGAACGTGGACCGAATGGGCGGAGTCCTGTCTCATCTAAACAAGTCGCTCAAGGAGGAACTTATCAAAGTGCTCGGTGACGATCACCCCGTTGTTAACCCGGCGGTCGCTACAACCAGCACTGGGCAGGGGTCGGATGTGGCCAGCCAAGTACGTATGGTAATAATTACTAATACTCTTCAGTATGAATGGTGTGTGAAGTAACCTTGCTGATGATGACAACATGCATGTAGAATTTACTTCTTGCTTGGCCCTACCACAGGTTTGGTTATGTGTTGTGAGTTTTGTTTTCATGTAGCTAGCTGATTTTTAGTGGCCGCCATCCGCCTGATGAGTCCCAGAAGGACGAAATGCATCGTGGATTAAGGTAACAAACAACTTTTAAATTAGCTGCAGTTGTCATCAGCAGTGAAAGTTTTGTCACCCTCAGCCCTTCAGGCTGGGTTTTATGTTCTCTATGCTTTCCCAACCTGTCAACCCTTCTCCAATCTATACTAATACTCTTCTTGTCATTCCTCGAGTCATGAACGATATCGGCGTCAGAAGTAAATCAAGGGTAATCTTTTAACGACACCACCGACACCCACTCGGCAAATCTTGGATAAAGCACCTTTAAAAGTCGCACTAAGCTAGCAGTAAATACACAAAGCTAGCCCCAGCAAATTGTCAAAGTGTGGACGGCTTGCCCTTTTTATGTCACTAGAAAAACTGGCGCAAATTGATATACGAGAAATAAGCCTACGCTTAGGTTATGCAGTGTTTGGTGTATCCAATAATATATACAAACCTTGTGTTAGTATTACAATGCCCGGGGCCCAGTATTTAAAAGTCCCAATGGGTCAAATGCTTGGCTACGTAAAATATTGCCGCCATGTTTCCTCACAGTCTGTTAGATGACGCCAGCGAGTAAACAAACCGCATATTCACGAATGAGGTTGATAACGGTAGGTATCTTCTAGACCCTTTGATTAACTTATGATCGCTGGTGTAATGTCAGTGGTTACGAAGAAACTACGGTAGCTTGAGTTCGTGTTGTGTAGCTAGCAGGCCTACGTAGGCCTTTCTAATAATTAGATCTATGCTAAAACAGCGTTTTGTGTTTTACTTATAGTTATAGATGCTGTTAGTCAAATATATTTTGGAAATGGTAAAAAAAGTAGGGTCCGATACGAATTTCAGTATCGATAATCGGACCAGTTAAATCGATTATCGATCGCGATAATCGAATTTAAAAAATATCGATCGATAATCGAATCAAAATTAGGCCTAAACTTGCTCGTATACCGGCGCGGACCGTGGACCTTTTGCGAGTGCATCCTTGTGTTCCTTCTATTTGCTCAGAACAGGGTTTTTCCACGCTATAATAGCAACAACGTCTTTCACGAGCTCCCCCTCCCCCCCCCCCCTCGCGTCTGGCCGGCGCGACGAGAGCGAGCTAATTGGAGTAGATAGACCGCGCTACGCTACCCGGCTTGAGTGTTGTCTTTGTGAAGGTCGTTCTTCTTGCAAATCGTGGTTCTGTGAAGTTTCATTTCAGCTTTTGTTGAGATTGTCTTTCATTCATTTACGAGATATTATCAGTTTAACTATTCAATGCTCCGATATTTATTACGTGACGAGATGAATATTGTTAGACATTAGTTTGGGTGACGACGTAATATTGGTGTGAGAGAACTGATAAGATAATATTATCGTAGCACTACAGAAGAAGAAAGCGATTACGGGTTGGTGTGGAGTGGGGAGGAATCCATCTCGATATAATACTTGTTGACCTTGCTTGGCCATGACGCGCCGAGGTTGTGCAATCAGCGCCTGATCGGCGCGGGAATGCAGCCCGCCTGCCGCCCGAGCCGGGCCGGCCCGTAACACACACGCGTCATGCTGGTGGCCTATACTGCACAGTGCATGGCGCTTCGTACTTCACGCCTTACCAGTGTTGTAGATCTCGCAGTAGACGCATTTTTCACTGGAATAAAGCGATATTGTCTTGACTGGTACTATTTTATGAAGTTCTGCAGAGCGGGCGAAAATTACAAAATTTCGGCGGGCGAGCTATTCGATTATCGAAATATCGATAATCGATTCTGGAAGACTGAATCAATTATAGATCGTTTCGGGAAAAAATAGTATCGATCGATATATCGATTATCAACGGCAACCCTAAAAAAAGCTATATTTTACAATCAAAGCAAGGTTTTTACTTTTTACTTTTTATATAGCCTACACATTTCAAATCCGTTGATTTTAATTTTTAACTTACGGTAACCTTAATTGCATAATTCTTTACCTAAGTTTAGGTTTTAATGGTTGGTAATTACTAATGTTTTTAGGGATGCACATCAATACTTTTTCATTTTTGATTATCAAAAGTGTAATATCATTATCGAATCGATAATATCGATATCACCAACAAGCCTTTTCCGTCCTTTGTGGAAACCTCAAGTGTGATAATGAAAGTCAAAACAATACAATCACGTTCGGTTTGCTGCCTCGCTTCTTCGTGTCATGTGTTGGGCTTCCGTTATCGACTGATAGCTCATTTCCACACATAAATCTTGAGTGTGACACCATCAGCCCAGCCAGTGCAGGGGCACAACGAGATATAATCTCTGCCTTAGAGTTTGGTTGCGTGCCACTATTGACCAATTATTTGATATTTCGATAATCGATAATGAATTTTGGTTATCGATTATTAAAGTTTTAGTCGTTATTGGTTATTGATCGATAATATCGATTATCATGTGCATCCCTAAATGTAATAATATGTAGTTAATTGCAATGTCTAGGCCTATAATACTACGCGGTGGTTTAAAGGTAAAAACTTTAAATTAGCTGCAGTTGTCATCAGCAGGTGAAAAGTTTTTTGCTCCCAGCCTCCAGGCTGGGATTTATGTTCTGTTTCCTTTTCCCCAACCTGTCAACCCTTATCCAATCTTCTTATTCTACAAATATATTATTTACTGAAAACAATTTTAGTAGGCTATGGGTTTTATTGTAATTTGTGACATGCACTAAAGAAATAACAATTTAATAATTTCAAACTTTTTGCTCTCACAGCCCAAATAATTGAGAAATTACAATTAATAATTGAGAATTACATATTTTACAGGTCATTTTGCTTTTTTGATTAATTTTAAATAATTATTTACAAAAATTTTCAATTATTAAAGTGTAGATACATAGTACCAACCTGTATATAATTGTTTAAAACGTCTTCTACTTCACATGATTTAGCCGGCCCATATCCTAGTCCTTTATCCACGCAATGTAACAAGTAACAGTCTTTGTTCTGGTTGCTCCGCAGATCAACAGCTTGACGCAGCCGATTTTGGGCGGGTCCCTCCGTTCAACATGGGCGCCCGCTACATTGACGGTCAGGCCGCTTCCTCATCCCGGTCCTGACCAGGATGCTGTCGCAGCGAACGCCGCGAGGTGAGACTCGAGCACAGTACTGTACTGGCCCAAATTTAAAACCCACGATACAAGTTTCCTAAATCATTTCAAGATAATTAAATTACCGTATTGTGCCGAATATAGTCCGAACCTGAATATAAGCCGACCCCCTAATATTTCCTGTTGAAATATAAAAAAACATATGCATTAGCATGCATATAAGCTGGTAATGGGACTTTCTTAAAATAATGAAAAAAGGGTAGGCTTATATTCAGGTCAATACGGAGACTCTGGTGCTTGGGCGACAAAACAACCATGTCTTAACCTGGATTTGAACCAAGACTCGTGGCAACGAGAGAGGCTGCCCTACTTATTGTGACTTGATCAGAAAACGAAAGGAAAAGACACTACAAGTTGCAAGCCTCTTGGTTTTGCACAGCACATGTGCTATACTAGCTCTTGGCTGCAGGTGAAGAGGTTGAGGGAAAAGAAGAGAAGGGTCTAACAGGTTCTCACCTGCTAGGGCCCCCAGCAGGACAAGGAGTCAACCTTGTAAGGAACAAGGAAACACGGACCCACCAGAGGGTGTAAGTAGGCTCGCCCATCTCGACCCCCTAGGTGAAGACAGATAGAAAGTGAAAGTGATAGGGTGTCAATCGACTGGTTGGTTCTGCTTTTGAAAAATGCCTATCGCTAGTTAGATTGGAGAAGGGTTGGGAGGTTGGGAAATACCCAAACACGTGGCAGTATTGTATTGTATTGTTAATTGTAAATAAATATTTGTGCACCTTGTCTCGAGCAGCTACCTACATCCTTTAAGGTAACTGTTGATCTCCTCTCGCCTTTCCCCAACCACAACACAAACACGTGGAAAGGGCTAAGTTCAGAGATTTTTGAAGGTCCCCCCCAATTTTCATCAAATCGCATATGCCGTTTGCCCCGGTAGAGCGTAAACAAACAGACCAAAAAACATTGGAAAAAACACCCAAGCTATTTTTTGGGGAGTCAGTGAAATTGAAGTCTTCGCTTCGTTCATCCAATTAGTAGGCCTACTGGAACTTACTTTCCGTAATAAGGCATACAAAGTTGTTTAAGCTCGGAAATTTTTTTTTACAATGTTAAATGTCCTCTAAAAATTTTTCTTTATTGGCAATCCAGCTTAGTTTACACATATATTTTGGATCACTTTTCAACCTTTAAATTTCACTCTAAAAATTTGAATTTTTGGGTGATTGTTAAGAAAGGATGAGTGCATGTTGCTATCAGATGAGCACATCTTAGCTTTTTAAACAATGTCTCGTACACAAGCTTGGGAAATTACTGCCAATTATCTGTTTTTTGGCATATTTACGGTCAGTTAATGACAAAAGTGAGCAGTTTTAGGAAATGTGCTCTGATAGGCCTATAGTGCAATTCTTACAATCTTACCTACTTAACGTTCGATGGGAAACCACAACCTGATAGGACAACGATAGAGCTTCCAAGTGATCCAGCTGCGTTCTTCGTAAAAACCTGGTTTTTCTCTTAGCTCAGCTAACAGTGTTGATGTCCTGTCACAGCCCGCTGCTGGGGATGGAGCGAGTGGGCCCGGCCTGCAGCACAAGGAATCCGAGCGTAGGATGACCCCGCCCGGCGTCATGGACTCGGGGTCTTCTCTCATCGAGCTACTAGACGGGCTCATCATGTTTCTTCACTCGGCAGCGCACAAGCAGATCGCCAAGGTCAGTACACGTTTTCATTCCCTTACCTACTGCTTCTCTTGAGAAAGTAAATGTATTTCCGCCATTCCAAAACCCAGTACGACAAAGAACAACATTGAAGAGTTGACGGTTGCGAGAGAACAGAATTGACTTCAATAATTAATCCCATCCCAACTTGTGATTTTTTCATTATTTTAAGTTCAGTATTATTGCCTTCGAGGTGCTAGCGATATTCCTTATAGGCTTTCCGCATTGTATTGTCAATAGCAATGTGGCAAAAATATCGATATATTACGATACGATTTTGATGTGGGAATAATTTTGATATAATTTTTTGTAACATACCGGTAACAATATTGATAATTTTTTTTTTTAAATTTAAGAACTAAAATAAAAAATGTATCTTATGATTTGTACCGGTACTTGTAATACAAGAAGTATACTTCATAGTTTTGTGCATCCCTACAGGTAAGCACGCTGCGTGACAGCATGACTGAGTACATGGACGCTCTCGCGGACACGCGGTTACGACTGGCCGCCTGCAGACGCAAGGGCAACGTCCCCGCAGCGATAGAAGAGGAACTTGTTCAGTCGTGCGAGGTGTTCCGCGCGAAGCTGAGCGAGCAGTCTCGCCACATGGCGTGGGTGCGCGCGGGGGTGTACTCCCCCGAGAAGCAGAGCCACCTTGCGTGGCTGCTGCGCGTCGTGCTACAGACCGTCAAGCTCTCCTCGCAGACGCGCTCCTCTTCGCCTTCCTGCCCGACTTCTAACCCCCGAGACCCTCGTCGAGAGCTCCTCGCGCTGCGCACCCCACTTCCACCCCACCGCCCTTCGAGCACATCGAGC
>JAMZAV010015308.1:0-12462 GCA_024449915.1 Sweltsa coloradensis | reverse complement strand
TTTCTTTTGTCGAGCAAATGTTTTGCAAAAGGCAAATGGTCCCATTCCCTCGAGTGAGTGACGATGACGTTACCCACAGTAGTAACATCTAAAAAATTTTAAAGATTGCCTCATATTGAAATTAGAATAATTTAATTTCTGGTACCCGACCGTAAGATCTACGGGTACCCGGGAAGGCAATTTCACTAATTTGCACAGCCCTAGCAAAACACGATAGTATTGTTCTATAAATGAGTATTTAGAGGTAAACTTTAGTTGCTATTGGTTGCGTTTTGTAATATTTTGAACACACTTTTAATTCACATAGAATTAAAATTTAAACTTGGTATTGGTGTCTACTTTTCTTAGTTGAGAAATGTCATGTAACGTGGAACATCTTCAGTATTGTACACTACTACCCCTACTATAAAAGTCGACTCAGGTTTGCCATGTTTGTTTGCTTCGATAAAAATGATAAAATTCGTAATGATCTTTTTTGTAAAAATCACATTTTTGGATTTTGAATGATTGAAAATTAAGGGGAAGGGAAGGGGTGGGACCCTTACTTGCTATAACATTCAAGACTCATTTCAGAGTGCCCTATAAAAAAGGAAAACCAAATTATTCATGAACAGTAGAAGTATAAGTTACTGGCAGGAATGAATGTTACCAAACAGTCCAGGAGAATTACGAGTGCAGACATGAAATTCGGTTTCCAGGCGAATGCAAACACCACTGTTGTCACTCAGCACTGCGTGTGTGAGAGCTACAATTTACTACTCTCTTCTCTGGTTCAACCAATTAATTCATAGATATGTATGATGGCCAAGTGGGGGGGTCCGGGGGGCTTGTCCCCAGGATTTTTTGTTGAAAATCTGTGCCTTTTAGGATGATCAACGGTGGGTTGTAAATTGCGAAGAAGAGAAACGGTAACGAGGAAATTATTAAGTTGGGGGGCCCGGGAGTGGGATTGGGGGGGGGGCACACGCCCCCTCCAAAACCTCCTAGTGACGCCACTGGCCCATGATTTTTCGAAAAAGATGGCGCGCACTTTAACTTTGTTTTCGAATACTTTATTTTAAATAGTACGTGATTATTATGCCGATCAATGAGATGCATAAAACGGGAGGTGGACGTGGGAAATACCCTTCAAAATACAGGATTTCCGGGCAACGTTTGAAACAAACAATATGGACATAGAGGGAAAGGTTAGGAGGTAAAGAGGTGGGCCCACAGGCTTGAGCTGACTTACTGATAATGACAAGGAAACAGTTGACCTGTAGTGCTGGCCATGGTTTTTAGTTAATGTAAGTTAATAATAATATTATTTTGTGGGATTTAAACCTGTTATAGTGTGCAATAAGCCCCTCTTCAGGTAAACCTAAAAACTAGGTATGTTGTGGATAGGACAATTGCAAAGGGATGTGAGACTGAGAAAACCTCGGAAAAACATTTAGTCAGGATTGCCGGTCTCGACGGGATTCGAACCCGGGATCTGCCGAACAGAGTGAAGCGCTTAGCACTCGAGCCAACACTGTCTGTCGGTGATGTAAGTTGGGTATTACAAATATCCCAGTTTTAAGTTAGAATAGTTGACTGTCGCAGGCATGCAACTCGTGGTTTCCACTACCTTACTAATCCGACACATCTGCCATTGACACTCATTGTGTGGAAAATAACAATTGATGAATACTCCCAGGGCATTCACCACTAAAAAACTACGTACTATACTAAACACAAAATTTACGCGAACGTAGGTCTTTTCCACATTCCTTTGGAGTTGAGACAAACATTTGATTACATGATATGTTGCCGTCAGTCTTGGGGAGGAACGCGTTCCTTTTTCAGAAACTTTTGTGGGAACGCGCTCCTTTTCTTAGATCAGGAACTTGTAATGTCATAGTTACTATTTCGTGGGAACTTGGAACGAATTTCACGTTCCTTTATAAGTTCCTTTCGCCGTCGTAATCCCGTCGAATTCCAGTACCTAGGATATCGTAAACTGTAGTATGAAAAACATCTTGTCACATCTTGTGTTTTCGAAAATGGCGCCACCCTCGTCAGATGGATACACTATGATAAATTTACTCCAATCACATTTATTATTATTTAAATCAGTGATGGTATAAGGAACGTGAAAGGAACCAAGTTACTTTTGAGGAACGAGGAACGTCTCAGTACCTTTTTAGGCAGAAGTAATTTCCTTTTCAAAGTTCGTTTTTTTGGGGGGAACGTGCCTAGCCTGGTTGCCGTGTTCTGAAAGTGACAGTGTAGGTATCCTTCAGACAGTAGACTGATTGTGCTAACTGCTCCAAGTAGGAATCCAGTGCGCGGCTTGGCTGGCCACCCATAGTAAATATTAGCTTAGCTCGTGGTATCTTGTTTGGCTGGGAGAACGGGACAGGACCGTCTCTATCTTGCACCCAGCTCACATAGTTTGTAGGCCCCAGGTAAACAATGCCTCGTTCCTTGTGCACTAGCAGGAACTATGCTCATGTTACGATCATCGTACTTGTTACGAGCATTGTGTAATTCAACAGCTTCAAATACAATACATCTGACTGATAGGCACGATTAAACAAACCTGGGAAATTGAATAAATTTATGGAATTAACCATATTTACCCTAAAAATTTCTACTACGGTATTCACCTAATTAAATATATATATATTTTACACTGGGGCATGTTCCCGGACCCCTTTCTAACAGCACGCCATCACTGCCAAGTGCCAATCATGCCTTTTTATAGTCGAAATCACTTCTCCTATTGACTTGTATTCCCAAACAGCCAAATTTGCAGCCTGAAAATATGGTGTCTCGATCTGGGGAACGTAGAAAAGTCTTTTGAATTTAGTCCCCTGAAATATTTAAAACCACTAGATGTGATATTAACTGTGCTGTGTTTTGTAGCTTAGTTGGTAAACTACATATAAAATGTATTTTTATTTTATCCCAAAAATATCCCTGTCGGACTATCCCAGATACGAAGTCCATAGTCTAGGGATCGTACATTGTTGTCATCGTGAGGCTAGACCACCGATTCCATTCGAAATAGTTAAGGGGATCAACCGGGTCGTTGAACGTCCAAAAACCTTTTTTTTTTTGTTAGGGTTATTTTCATGTATATTATAGAAACTTGAAAAAAAAATGGGGGAATTTTTTTGGGGGGGGAAATTTGGAGGGGTATTTGGGGGTTTCGATACCTTATATTTATGTGTTCTAATTCAAATCGTAAATAAAACTACTGACTGAAACCAAATCAAATTTGGCACGCATTTAGAGTAAAGTGTTATAATTGCTCTGACTGCAAAAAAATTGAAATTTGTGCAATGGGTTGACAGCTATGAATTTTTTCGCGTACCTCTACGAATGTCATATAATATAGTGCTCGTTTTCGTACACTGACGTTACTACAGCAAGTGACACACGTTATATAAGTCCCAGTCAGACCCTTGCACAAAAAGTGCACTTTCCAACGAGGTATAACACTTCAAAATTGGTCTAGGAAACTATCGAGATCGAGCTGAAGTTCCGAGTGCATTGAAAAAAACTTGAAAAATTTCTCGCGCATCAATCGCGGCGAAGATTCGACGCGTCCAACCACTGCCGCTCAGTGCTGCCGCTCATGGTCTCTCCGGCGAACTATCTCTACTTCGCGTCGTATTCTGACTGAGCGAAGCGATAGTATCATAGAGAGTAAAAACGACCTTGGAGTGGACGCTAGAGCAGTGACACACACTACAGAGTATTACTGGAGTATACTGAGTAGCTAGCAGCCAATAATATTGTTTGCGTACGTTGTGATGACGGAATAAAAAAGAAGCGAACTAAATTTACGAACTTGAACTAATTTTTTCAACGATTTATGTAGCATAACAAAACGTCATTACAGACTGTGGTTCCCGTGCGTCTTGATTGATTTTGTTGTTTCCCTGAAGCCTGTTTTAGATGGTCTAACGTTTTGTACAATTTTCTTGCAAGGACAAAAAGAATCCAATCTTGCATGGATAATTAAATACAAAAACACCTCCATCTATTGATGATTTTTCCACGTCTCTTTGCTTGTACATTTAATAATTTCGCGGCACCCCCTTCAGCCAAGTAGTATTTAGCATGTCTGGTAAACAAAATACAACAAAATTCAGAAATTTTGATGTCAATTGCGGGACTATTTTTAGTAAAAAAATTACGTTTCAATTTGCTAGGAAACATAACTTGATTTGCTAGCTTTTCACCACAGACCAATACCCCAAAGTCTTTCTACACACACTCTACTACTCTAGGTCTTTCTTCACCACCCCACCATGTGAATCCCATCGCTAAGTAGTTGCCGTCATCGGCGTCATACAACCGTGTTTTTCACAGATTCTTATTAGCATCACTGCTCGCGCATTTAACTTATTTATGCAAACATTAGTTTTTACACGTCCACTTAGTCCATTCACTTTTGGGCCCAATTTGGGGGTGGCAGCTAGCATAGGAATCGAGATCAGCATCTTTGCTGCGTGATTACGCAATATCCATTTTTAAATTTGGGACCATTTTGAATAAAAAAACTATGCTAATCATTTGATTAGCTAGTAGCCTATAATTATTTTTCTTGGTGTTAAAATTCATTATTCATTATTTACGGTATTTTTATATTTCAAAAACTACTTGTTTTTACTGGTATGTACAAGGATTTCGCGGACCTTTGGGTTTTGGGAAAACCACTGAATTTATTCATGAGTTACAAGGTTGCTTTACCAATAACAATTGTCAGTGATACCTAACTGGTAGCAGTTTTTCAATTTTTTGGGTAATGCCTGTCAAAAGCTCAAAACTGACCTGAAACCGACAGAGGTTTTAGCCTATATGAGGTACCGACAGGTGTCGGCTCGGGCGCTAAGCGCTTGACATTCGGGAGATCTCGGGTTCGAATCTCGCTGAGACCGGCAATCCTGACTGAAGGTCGTTTCCGAGTTTTTTTAGTTGTAAATGCGAATGCAGGGGATTGATTTCCTCTTAAAAACAACCCTCGAACGTTCCTTTCCTAATACCCTAAAGGCTAAAGACGGCACTGTGCCCTACAAAGGCCATCTCGCTTGGCGAGAAAAAACAATAACATAATTATATAGATTTATTTAGTAGGTAACTCATTAAAATTAAGACTAATTCAGTGTGTAACTAATTCGATTGCCACCAGAATCATATCATATTTAAACTTTAGTGATTTCAAACTTTCCCCACAAAGTTTCATCAAATCGGGGGTAGCCGTTTGCCCGGACACGGACCAAATATCATGAAAATATTGCTTTTAAAAATTTGGGGAAAAATAGAAAAAGTACGATATTCATTACAAAATTTTTTCGATTGCCCCAAAATCATAACATATTAACTTGAGTGATTCAAACGTTCCCATAAAGTTTCATCAAGATCGGAGTAACCGTTTGCCCGGCCCGCGGACCAAATATCAAGAAAATATCGCATTACAAATTGAAAAAAATCGTAAAAAGTACGATATTCATGAGAAATATTTCTTGAAATGTCCCCAAAAAACGTGGCAGTCTAAGTTCAGAGTTTTCGAAGGTCCCCTACAATTTTCATCAAGATCGCATATGCCTTTTTGCCCGGAATCGTGCGAACAAACAGACGGAAAAACAAACAAAAAAAACAAAAAAAAAAAAACATTGGAGCTAAATTTTTTGAGGGGTTAGTGAAATTAAAAGTCTTCGCTTCGCTAAATCCAACAAAACAAACAACAAGACACTTGGCTTTCTAAGATTCTTATTTATTCGTTTCTGCGAGATTTATTAAAACATGGCCCCGGGTTTGAAATCGTCTCAGGATATATTTTGAAATGATTTTGTCGAATTGCACAACGCCAGGGCAAAATTAAGTTAGCTCCGCCCAATAAGAAATATGACCATTGTTTACATTATGTCTTTTATTAATATCCCCGTGTGTACACGCTGAAACTCTTTGTGTGGTATATTTTTCAACGCAAAATTATTAGAATGAAAAAAATAAATGGTAACGAAAAAAATGTAATAAAGTTTACGTAGATGTTTACTTTGTTAAAAAAACTTAGGGTCCTTATATGGAGCATCTAAAAGTTATTTATTCCACTTTAGTAAACAAGAACACTTTTCTTCATTGCCAGTTGTTTGAATTTTTGTTTTTGATTGAAATATCTAATTGCGCAGGAACCTGACATTGCCCCCTCCCTCCTTATAAAGTTCAGCCTCGGAGATGAAGTAACACGCGAAAAAGTGGTTATGGATGAACGAAGTGACCCTATGCGAGAAGACATCAATTGACTTAAAACATTTAAAAAGCTTGGATTTGTTTTAATTTTCGTGTTTATGGCTATTCGACCGGGTTTTTCTATTTTCACAAATATGCAACCAAATCAAAATAAAGTGAATGGCTTTGAAACCTGGCTTTATTCTAGAAAATCAAAGTTTTTTTTTTCAATTTTTCTGATCCAGTACAAGGCCCCAAAATCGCCATCTCAAAATAATTTCAAATTTCAATCGTCACGGCACACCATTCAACTTAGGATGTTGTTATTTTGTGACATTAATTTTCAACTGGTTTTCTAGGGGGGTGGCTGAGAGTTTTTTTTTTTTTACATTTGTCGTTCCGGGGTATTTTTCGTTTGGTGGTAAAGAATCGGTACAAAATACTGCCAAACGAAAAAATTCGCTGGAAAGAGCAATTGTTAAAAAGAATCTTTTTTCTCTCAGTCAGCCTATAGAAAAACTAGTTGAAAATTAATGTCACAGAAACACAACACCCTACGTTTGAATGGTGTGCCCTGGCGAATTGAAGTTGGAAATTATTTTGAGGGGGCTATATTGGCCGTGTACCGGATCAGAAAAAATTTAAAAAAAATACTTTTGATTTTTTAAAATAGCCGGTTTTAAAGCCATTCACTATATTTTGACTTGGTAGCATATTTTTGGGGAAAATAGAAAAACGCGGTTGAATACTAGCCCTATGTAACTTATTTGTTGGGGCCCGGGCAAAACACAGGGAAATTTAATGAATGCTTTATTAAAATTTCTTAGGAACTTTTGAAATCTCTTGTTTTATACGGGACATTTTCTGGATGCAACCGAAGAAATCATTCTTATCAAAAAGGCAAAAACAATTTGATTTTTTATTTTGCTGCATTTGCTTTCAATTCGCTCCCCTGCACTAGCAAGCTTCCCGATCTTCGTTTTTTTCAGGAAACGTCCCCTATATCTAGTTTTATTCTATCATTTATGGCGAAACCAGAGTAATATTTTCCATGAAAATCGTACTTTTCAGTTAATTTTAAAATCCAAAAAATTTGTTTTGGGAAAAATTTTGGGTTTTGCTTTTTCAGGCCGACAACAGTGACATTTCAGAGCGCACTAATAATTACATAAAAAAAATTTAAAATTTGTATTTATAATGTACCCACTCAGTTACATAACTGATTTTCAGTGGGGACAGTAAATATGAAGCCGAAACAAGCCAACCCTGTAGGGGGCTTGACACCATCGACGAGCAATCAATGACCGACTAGAGACCGCCGACCGCATATTTGAAGTAGAAAACACCGTCCCTCAGTCCTGCAACGGGATATTTTCTCAAGGGGCGAATGCGAGCCACCATACAAATAAACAGAAGGTCGGATCCCGTTGAATGGGCTATTCAATCAAAAATCGAGTTCCCGATCTCGTGAGTTGCCTACACGTTTTTTCGTAGGGTCTTCAAACATAAAAACCTTCAGAGCAATATGCTCATGCTCGTGTCCTTTCAAAAACGGCAAAGTGACATTTAAAATTGAAGGAATATATAGTGCATGTAGTCAATTTATTCCGGGGGGGGGGGGGGGGGGGGGGGGGCGGGGGCGAATGACAGTTCCCGGCATTTTAAATTGAATTCAACATGATTTCAAAGACCTGACCTCAAGTTTTGGTGGGCCCCGCAATAAAACTCAAGTACCAAGTCTGCAGAGAACAAAGGAGTGGACAAAGACGAACCAAAATTGTGCGTTTACGTGAAATAAGGAAATAATTTCAATGAACCAATTAACTTGACTAAAATATATTATAGATAAAATATTTATTAATTACACTTGGGCCATTGCGTTTGCATTGCCCCAGTAAAACAGCTTTACCCCGTTGGTTGGGGGGGGGGGGGGGGGGGGGGGGGGGGGCGGAGATGTACCTTGGGGAAGCGTTGCCCCTGGTAAATTACCTTTCGACATAAAAACATAGGAAGGCAGCGACCCCCTAAGCTGGTCCCAACGCTGATTATGGGGGCCTGCCGCTACTGCTACTGACTTAGATATAAGTAATATAAATGAAAAGTGCAAAGGAAGGAGTTCCTGGCAAAACTTGCAAGCAAGGCTTATTAGAATGTATTAGAATGTGTTGTCATTATTTTGTACCATGCTCATTATAATAGTGCGCAGGCGCAATGTGTTTAAAATAGGCGCAAAAATTACCAGTGTGTGCAATGTATGTAGGCCTATTGTGTCGAAAAAACAAAAAAACAATTTAGTCCAAATATGAGGTGTGAACTCTATACAATCTAATAGTTATATCACAATCATAGGTAATATTAAAAATTGAAATTGTGCGTAAATTTGAACAAGCCTCGAAAGATTGATATGAGGGGGTTATGCAAGTATCTATGTGCATAATACTGATTTAACAATAACAAA
Source organism: Sweltsa coloradensis (assembly GCA_024449915.1). Taxonomy (NCBI): domain Eukaryota; kingdom Metazoa; phylum Arthropoda; class Insecta; order Plecoptera; family Chloroperlidae; genus Sweltsa; species Sweltsa coloradensis. The sequence continues at coordinate 3,800 of JAMZAV010015308.1, read as the reverse complement.
TAATAAAGCCTGATTGGTCACTAAATTATAATATAAATGGTTTTCAGTCCTTATGGATATCCTGCTCCGATATGTATAGAGGTTACTTTTTTGTCGATAGGCTACTCTAATACGGAAATAAAGCAAAGTGAAAGGGCAGCTCTCGCGTCCTATTCGCGGGGAAGTGAACTCTATTCTTTAAATTCCCTGGTCTACCAAATTGGATAAAATACATAAACAAATACTTGTCAAGCAGGCGGCTGATCTGACTACTCAACCTTCCCTTGAGGAAGTATAAATCGGTCTTATTCCTCATTTGTATACTATTTTAATATCGTTTTAAAGTGGGCTACACTAATTATTACTAGTAATCATATCTCATCTCAATTTGAACTCTTTGTAGAAGCAAAAATCTAAAAGAGATTTAAACCAAGACTCCCTTCCTGCTCCAATCGTACGAGCCGAACGCTCTTTACAGCGCATTTCGGCAAGGGACACTCAAAAAAGCTCAGATCGTGTAAACGTAAGCCGCCCGCGGCCGGGAGCAGCGTGAAACTGCCCTTTATCAAGCCTCGAGCGCGACCCGATCAGATGCGACCTCGTAGACCCTGGCGGGTAGTCAGCCGGTCGGAGGGGCGGGGGATCTTTTAGCATGACTATTTCACATAGCTTTTCGACTGATGGTCGCAATTAGGCGTATGACGTTTTTTCAGGGCCCGGTTTATTCCCCCTTTAAAAGGGTATGCTGAGGCTACAACGGAGGCGGGGTTTAAGCGCTCAGCTTTCTGGATTTTTTGAGTAAACGGGTTTTTAACACCATTTTCAAATTTTTACACTAACGTTTTTAAAGAATAAATCTATGTTATCCATTATGCGTATTCCTAAAATTAATTCATTTATTTTGAATTAAAATTTAGTGAAATCACCAAAATTTACTCCCAAATTTTTGGTCATCTTCGGGAATTTATTCCAAGTGAACGGATTTTTTAAACTCAAATTTGCATAATACAACCCCAAAGTTAAATCAATGTTTAACACCCAGGTTAATTTTTGGGTTTTTTCGTAAGATAAACGGTTTTGGTGGGAATTTCCAGAATTGTAATCCATGTTTTTGGGTTTCCCATTTTTTCACGTTTTGAACTTATGTCTCGCAATGAATTTTAACGCTATTTTGTGCAACCAATTACGGATATCAATATAAAAGTACTTTATTAACATCCCTTCAAAATTTGGTAATGATATTTCCAACCGTTCGCAGAAATCATCAACACCGTTTGCGCGCATTTGAGTTGGGCGAAGCTCAGCGTACCCTCTTAAGTTAGTTTTTTAGTGTTGTTTTAGGGCATCAACAGTATAGTTGTTCCCAAATCAAGAAGCAGATGCGACGTCACCGGGGGTGGATGCAGCCAATCAGCGGTCCCCCATTTCAAATACGGATCGCTCTTTGGCCCGCCAAAACGCGCGATCGTTATTGCTTCGGTCCCATGTAAAGTTTTAGGAACAAAAAAACCCCAAAATTTCAAATAGTGGATTACCACCATTATACTTCTTTAAAAGGGGAGGCGGGGGGGACAGGCCTGTGTGGTAGAACCAGCCACAAGCGTATGGGGGGGCAGGGGTTCCCCCAGTCGTGGTCGCTTGTTTTCGTCACACATCTAAAATGCCTCGGGAAAAAAATAAAACTGATACTTTTTTTCCCGTTTTTTTTCAAACTCAAAACGATCGAAAAATTAAAAAATGCGTGGAAAGAAGTGTAGGGCCTTTACTTTTTTGGGAAGATGATTTCCTCAAATTAAAAAAAAAAGAACAATGGCCTACTAAATTGATAGTCTATTGGTAGCAGGACACATCTTTTTTCTAGGCGAACAGAATGTAACGGCTACCGACTCCGGAAATGCCGGTGTAGTAAATATATCTTAGTATCTTGTCTTTTCAAGGGCCGCCGTAGCCGGGACGGGAAACGAACCCGGGCCGCGCGTCAGTGACACTAGTCTCGTTTTGTATCCCCCTGGCCGCGAGGGGCATAGTCTCGTGCGTTGCTCTTTGTCTGTCTGTCTCTGCGCCCTGTAGGTGCTGCCCGCTGCTTGCTGCCGCTGCATTTTCCCCCGTTTCTAATTTTTTCCCTTTATAGTCGCCCAAACCGTTTTCTATCCTGCCCCATGGGCGGGTAAAACTCGATGACATTTACTAGGCACTTCGCGAACAAATTTCAGTCGCTTTGATGGATGAGTTTTTTCGGTTACTTTTTCTGTCCAATGATTTTCGTTCCATTGCAAAATTTTTTTTGTTAATTAGGTAATTTTTTAAGTAGTATTATTTGCAGGGAAAATGTTACTTTACCTTTACGGTACATTCTAATGTAATACCAATAAACAACAGAATGTAAAAAAATCTCCCCCCAAAAAGCCCTTTGCTTTTTTAAAAAAATAAATTGTAGAACAGGCCTTTAAAGCGAACGCCTTTTCCGTCACGTTGGGGGATGGCTTTTTTGATTGTTTTGAAAGGTATTGCTTAACGTCTCATTTAACATTTTGGCATTCGAGACGATGAGTGGTGATAGTGCGATGAATAAAACAAAAGGGAGGGGGGGAAAACCCGGTCCCGGCACGAGCCTACTCCTTTCGAAAAGTCCCAAAGGGCCCAACGGCTTTTCCACCCCCCATCCGAAAACGGTGTAACCTTACATCATATAGGTTCCCCACAAACCCGGACTCCCGGGCAAACGTCGAGGAGAACGAACCCCCGTTACACTGTTCTCGAACCCTCCTCTGCTTAACCGCGGTATACGGGTCTCAGGGAAGAGCGGTCACCCACCACTCTACGCCCTGCCCAGTCAGAAGGCGTTAAACTTCGGTGTTTCGAGTGGTTTTCGGGATAAACTTATCACAGCTAATATTATGTGTGTGTAGAGTATATGGCTTCCGGTTGTTTGATACATGTTACTGAAATGGATGACCCTAGCGAAAACTTTAAATTTTACTATCCCCCCAAAAAATACTCGGGGGGTTTTTTTGTTGTTTTTTTTAGCTCTGTACCGGGCCCAAAGGGGATCCGATCTTGATGAATTTTGAGGGCTTCGAAAAATTGAACTTTGATGCCCGTTTTTTGGGTACAATGAAGAATAAGTTTTAATGAATATCGTACTTTTGCCGATGGACAGCCAAAAACCACGGGAAAATCGTACCCACAAATCGCTGAGACAAATCGTTAAAGATACGTCGCGTTCGTTGGTACGATATGTTGAAAAATTTATTATTATCCAAAAACGGGCAGATCTAAGTTGAGAGATTTTAGACCCTAAAAAAGTAAGCACGATCGGGTACCTTTTGTCAAGTAGGCGGGAAAAAAAAGAAAAAAAACAACAATCCTCTCGAGATTTTTTCTCAGGGTAGCGAATTAAAGCTTCGCTGCGCTCATAAAAAAACCTTTTGTTCGGTCACGTAAAACAGTTTTTGAAAATTTTATGCAAAGTCAAGGAAGCGTATGGGGGTCAGGTCCTTTCAGTTTCCTTTTTGAAACGTACAAACAAAAAAAAAAAATGTTGACGATTTTTATTTTTGTTAAACAGTCAAGCGGCCATTTTCGGGGTTTTGGGATCCCAACTAATATTTACGATCTAGACTACATGTGTGTCCCTATGACCCCTTTAACATGCCAGTTTCACAATCCTTACATCGGACGCTCAACCCGGGCCCAGCGAATAGCTATTTTTGGGCTGAACATGGGGGGGAAAGGAAATCCCAAAAAAATTAATGGGAAGGGGGGGGGGGGGGTGGGGGGGGGGAAAAAAAACCCCAATTTTTTGGGAAGTAAAAAAAGGG
>JAMZAV010015307.1:0-12251 GCA_024449915.1 Sweltsa coloradensis | reverse complement strand
CCCAAGTCTGTAGTTTTAAAGATATGGAAGACGCTTGGAAATGATATGCGTGTTTTGTATATTCCCATGGTAGGGCTACCTGTTTCAAGTCAATTATGATATGACTTGAGACTGAAGGCTTCACGTGCGATGTCTGTCCAGTCTGTTAGTTTAGATATGGAACGCTTACAATTATAAAACTAATGCACTCATAAGATGATTTTAGTCTGTCATTGCAAGTCAGCATAGATAGTCTTTTATAAGGAATGGAACTGAGCGAATGTCTCTCCAAATATTATCTTTAACTTAATTATCTAAAATATATATCTTAGCCAAGTGATCATTATTGTGAACTTGATCTAAAATATTATAATAATGTATGATATGCAGTTAGTACTTGGATAGCAATTTTCCTAATAATATGTCCTGATAAGAGTTCGAACACAGAACATCTGGCTCTCAGTACCGTTGCTCTTGTCAATAGCTATCGGGGCCACAAGGTGTTGATTGTTGTGTTCCATAATATTAAAAATCATAATTGCTGTCATAACTGAAATATCGCATGGATTTTGCCATGGTTGTATTGAATATAGGCCTAACAAGTAGTGATGTTAGTTTTATGTAAATAGAAAACAATTCGAACTAGTTGATATGTTTGTTTTAAAAACTTAAAATCCCAAATTTACAGTAAATGCCAAATAAAGTCGCAGTCTATGACTAATGAAGAAAGGTGATGTTGATTTCGCAATTATTGGCCAAGAAAGTGCATATTTTACAAATTATTATTTATCCTAAATTGAAATGTATTTGATAAAAGATCCACTTCACGAAAAATTTTGTATACATACATATCAGCTGCAAAAGGCAACACATCGCAAGGGCTATGTCAATTGACTCTATATTCAGGTAACTAGGAAAACGCTTAAGTCCCGCCGCTCTGTTGGATGAGCGTAATTGGTGCATTGAACTGCCATGTGTCATGCGGATTTTCTGTTGTTCTGTGAAAAAATCATTACTAAGTTGAAGATTTTTTTAATTAATCGCAATTTAAAAAAAGAAAAAAATCGTAAAATTGCTATTTCCATAAGAAATAATTATTCGATTGCGCTCAAATTTAACACGATATATTAATTTATAAAATTAAGGTTCTGTGAAAAAATCATTACAATCGGGTAAAGCATGTAGGTGTTATCAGTCAAAGAATTGTTTTAAAAAAGAAAATCCCGTAAAATTTCGATTTTCATAAGAAACAATTTTTCGATTGCGCTCAAATTTCACACGAATATCTTAATTCATAAAATTATGGTTCTGTGAAAAAAACATTAAAAACGGATAAAGCATGTAGGTGTTATATAAGTCGAAGAAATTTTTAAAAAATCGGAAAAAATCGTAAAATTGCGATTTTCATGAGAAATAATTTTTCGATTGTGCTCAAAAACGTGGCAGTTCTAAGTTCAGAGATTTCGAAGGTCTCCAGAAAATTTTATCTCAATTGGAGTATCGGTTTAGCCGGAATCGTGTTAAAGGAATTATCTCATCTTGGTAGCACTTCATAGCATATCTTGAACCATTCAATTTCACGGAAATAGATCTTAGATGCAGCTTGATCGGACATCTGGTTGCTAAGTAAATAGAGTTTTAAAATATCACTGCACGAAAACTAGTGGCCTAAAAATGACGTCACTGTACGGCCACTCATCGAGTCGACCCGAGCGTGTAGCCGGTCCGCGGCCGGCTCGCGTTACGAAGTGCTCGGCTTTCAAGACCCAATCAGTCGATTTCTCGGAGCTGTGCGTTTCGTTTGTAGAGTACCAATTATGATGAAGATGATGATATGATGATGATGATGAATTATTATCAGTTATGATGATTATGATCAAGTATAGCGAGTATACCACGTGCTTCTATTCCTTCGTATGGATAGTTAACTCGCTTTTGAAAATACTTGAATCTTTCTTTGTGGTAAGATTCTAGGGCACCTGTGTAAAACATGTTATTTTGTATGTCAAATTCACATTACATTATGATCTAGGTACCAAATATGAAACATTTATTGATATATGCGTTTTAGCAGTACGTTCATGCAGCAATATAATATTCATGTCGTGAATGTGTGATATGTGTGTTTGTGCGTGTTTGGGGGGGGGGGGGGGGGGGGTTGGCATCTCACCCTATCGTCATCTGTGTTTTCTTTATTAGAAATGATATGTATTTGTTTGAATACGAGTGCGTTGGTAAGTGCGTGGAAAGAAGTATCCTCAAGTATCGCATAACTTATCACGTATACAACACAGATTGCGCGCTGGGTGTTTACGACCGCTCAGATAAATGTGAGTGCATGCTTGTGTCATGTACAGTCGTGTTAGGAAGGTTCTATTTCTAATGTGATTGTCTGCTAGATGGTTTGGGGCTTAAGTTGAGTTAAACCTCGCGCACAACGCTCTTGTATAAAGAATGACTGTTTATTATCATTGATTTTGAATGATTCTACATATGATGGTTATTGCATATACATGCATTTGCTCACAATATTAGGACGAAATGTGCACGGAAAAATATAAAATAAATATTTTTTATGAAAAATAAAGACAAGTATGACAATAGTTGCTGGTATGCTTATGATAACTTATCACAGTTTGGAAACCGATGAAATGATAGCTGTTTGTGTAATTTATTTTCTATTATTATTTTTATATTCACCTGCACTTGATCACCATTTTATATTTAGACTAACATACACCATTATAATATAGCATCGATATTATTACACTATTACTTCAGCTGATGCACATTCTTTCACCGCACTATTGAATGATGAAACTATACTGCAATGTTATCTCTTTATGCGGGGCGAGGGACCGAGCGCGCATACGAAGCTCAAGTCAGCCAGCGAGCCGGGCGTACAATGACGTCATTCCACGTTCGGCCGGAAAACCACTAAAATCGCTGCCGAGAGCAGCAGAATTTTTGGGATTTTTTCCCTTTTAACCAACGTTCTAAAACATCAACACCTTTAACATATTAAAAGTTTTTCCAAGTTGATATACCGACTTTAACAAACAGCCAAAAATACAAAAAAAAAGAAGAAAGAAAAACAAAACATTCCGTTTTTTTCCCCGGTGAAGTGAAATGAAATCTTCACTTCGCTCATCCAATAAATTAATGTAAAAATAAACTGTTAAGATTTTAAAAGAAATCATGTTTTGTTTCATACTCATGGTGAATTTAATATTATTGAATACTGCACGGCTAACGAGGATAAAACGAAACTAGCATAATTAAAACAAGGGAGCTTCGCAAACGCTTTTTCAGGCGCGTTGTTGGATGAGCGTATTTTTTTTAACGAAAAAAACGTGAAATTGCGATTTTCATGAGAAATAATTTTTCGATTCCGCTCAAATTTCACATTAATATATAAATTCATCAAATTAAGGTTCTGTGCAAAAATCATTACAATCGGATAAAGCATGTAGATGTTATGTTGAAGAAATGTTTTAAAAATTAAAAAAAAATCGTAAAATTGCAATTTTTATGAGAAATAATTTTTCGATTGCGCTCAAAAACGTGGCAGTTCTAAGTTCAAAGTTTTCGTAGACCTGCACAAAATTTCATCGCAATTGGAGTATCGGTTTAGCCGGAATCGTGTTAACAAACACACAAAAATACAGAAATAAAAAAAAGAAAAAAAAAATTCTGGATTTTTTTCTCCAATGTAGTGAAATGGAATCTTCGCTACGCTCATCCAAATATTTAATATGACTTTTATTTAGTTTTGTATTATGTTGATTGATTGGATGAGCGTAGCGAGCGAAGCGAGTGAAGCGAAGACTTCAATTTCACTGACCCCCAAAAAAATTTAGCCGGGGGTGTTTTTTGTTAGTTTGTTTTTTGATTGTTGTTGTTTTTTTGTTGTATTTTTGTCTGTTTTTTCGCTCTCTACCGGGGAAAACGGCATATGCGATCTTGATGAAAATTTGACAGGACTTTCGAAATCTCTGAACTTAGATTTTCCCACGTTTTTGGGTACAATCGAAGAAATATTTCTCATTGAATATCGTACTTTTACGATTTTTTTTCGTTTTTTTGTGCGATATTTTTCGGGCCTTTTGGGGCCAATTATGACCAAACGGGTGGGGCTAAACGTTCATATTATACAAGGACATTAAAGGTTATGGTGATGTAGTACCTTTTGAAAGAAAAAGTTAGCCAGAATCCATAGAAAAAAAGCTTTTAATATAAGTTTTTTACGGTAAATAAAAACCAAATTTGACAAACACAATAGAAACTTGACAACAATCCCCTACAATGCGTAGGCAACAAAACAAAGCACTTGAAAAAGTAAAGATTTTCCCCCCCCGCAAACTAAAAACTTTAAAAGCTCATCCATCAACGCGGCGGGACTTTAGCGTTTTCCTAGTATGTGTATTGCAATGTTTAAAATTTATGTTGGCAACCTGGTTATGCCATGTAAATAGTTTGATTGAGCCAGGAGTTTTTATACCGATATGTCGTGATCTAGGGTCTAACTCTTATAGTCGATTGCCGAGTGGCATTTGTATTATATTTTATTATGTCCTTTCTAAAGTTTCTTGAAGCAATTTCTATCCAGTATAGCTATGAAAAAAAGCTTTTTCTCCAAACAACTTGCCTACTTTTTAACAATTTTTTAATGACTAAGATAGTATTACCATTTATGAAACGTCATTATTGGATGAGCGAAGCGAAGACTTCAATTTCACTGACCCCCCAAATAATTTAGCTCGGGTGTTTTTTAGTTTTTCTTTTAGTTTTTTTTTTTTTTTGTTTGTATTTTTGTCTGTTTATTCGCTCTTTCCGGGCAAACGGCATATCCCCTCTTGATGAAAATTGGAGGGGACCTTCGAAATCTTGAACTTAGAGCTGTATTGTTTTGGGTACAATCGAAGAAATATTTCATGAATATCGTACTTTTACGATTTTTTTCGATTCTTTGTGCGATATTTTCTGCCATTTGGGCCAATTTTGACAAACGGGTGGGGCTACAACGTTCATATATACAGGACATTAAGGTTATGGTGATGTAGTACCTTTTGAAAGAAAAAATTGAAAAAGGTAGCCAGAATTATAGAAATAATAAGCTTTAATATGAGTTTTTATTTTTTGTGCGATATTTTTTGTTTCCATTTGGGGGCCCAATTATGACCAAAACGGGTGGGGCTTCAACGTTCATATTATACATGGACATTCAGGTTATGGTGATGAAGTACCTTTTGAATGAAAAAGTTGGAAAAGTTAGCCAGAATCGATAGAAATAAAGCTTTTAATATAAGTTTTTTACGGTAAATAATAACAAATTGACAAGCAACAATAGAAACTTGACAACAATCATCTACAATGCGTAGGCAGCAAAACAAAAAGCACTTGCAAAAGTAAAGATCCCACGCAAACTAAAAACTTAAAAAAAGCTCATCCATCAACGCGACTAAAAAAAGCGTTTGCGAAGCTTCCTAGTTATTTATGTTCTCCATTCAGCGTACCTATCAATTAAAAAATACTTTCTAAAAATTTTACTTTAATAAACCCTGAAGCTGCAGGCACGAGGTGTAATAAAGACTAAAGAGGATTTTTTTATTTTGGCCAAAATTTAACAACAAAATAATATGCAAATAGAACCCTTTTTTATTTTGCACCCCCCAAAAAATTCAATTACCTTGCCGATCATTACGGCACTTTAAATCTCAGACATAAAATCACGAATAAATCTTTCTCTCGAATCATTATGTGACAATGTTTGAAACCCCCAACCCTTCATAGTTCTTGAAGTAGGTTTCACGTGGTCTATCATCGCATTACCTATTGTTTTATTACTTTTTTATACTTGTTTTTATTATTGTTTATTGCACTTTTGTAGATTCATTTACGATTGTTATTGTCTAGCTGCAAATTATGCAACTTTTATTCACTGCTCTAGTTGTGCACGTACTCCATTTATTTTATTTAGGTCAGTATTCTTTTGGTATTCTTATCCGGACGAAGTTCCTATGAGTTTGTATACTTTGTTATGTAGTTTTTGACTCGCACTATTGTACATCTCCGTACAATTTCATGTAGGTGTTGTTTCTTTTGTTTTGTTTAAACCACAGTCAAGTCTTGTTACAGGCTTTGTGGAACGAAGACAATTTTATTTTTAACACATTATTCAGAAATTAAAAAATCCATCCCGATCGGGGTTCGAACCCGAGTCTCACACATTCCTTAACCAATTGAATTGAATTTTATTGTATTAAATATTAACAATTCCACCTACAGGAGTGTTTCCCGACTAACCAAATCTAGAAATAAACCCTCGCTCATACCTGCGTAAGGTAATGAAATTATTAATAATGTTTGTTTGGTCAGTTCAAACTTCAAAGGCAACAGATATTCGTTGCAGTACTGTTCCATCCATTCAGATCTATAATGCAACTACAATTCAGAAGTTAAATAGTTACCGTCTCGGTGGTCTAGTTGGCTAAGGCGCCTACCTGGAATGTGGGAGACTCGGGTTCAAACCCGATGGGAGATTTTGTAACTTCTGAATTGTATTAAATATTAACAATTCCACCTACATGAGTGTTTCTCGACCAACTAAATCGAGAAATGAAGACAGTTTAGTCTGTATAATTATAGTATAACAATTTATAATAGTTTTTCGTATTATTGTATAATGGTATATGGCAAAAGAGTACAACACTGGCATACAATGATTAATTATACAAACCAACCAACCAAAATAAAAACCTATAATTTCACAAGTTCACATAGCCAACACGGCTTCACTATACGATGTAATAAGTTCAGTAAATAATTAATAAGTAAGGAGGATCCACATAATAGAAATTATAGCAGTGATGCTGCAAATTAGATTATTGGTTCTACATTCGTATTTTGTTTCGAGTGGTGGAGTGGTAGAAATTCGAGGCCACACAAGCCGTCGCGTCGGCACAGCGTTGGAGGACTGCACGTGCACTCCGCGGACTGGAGTGAGGCGGGCTGGCACAGGAGGGGAAATGTTTTGGGTAAAAATGGCATAAAGGAAAAAATTGCACTATCGTGGCGCGCTCTTGCGAAACTGCATCATATTGAAGCCCCCCTATGTCCTATCCTTAATGATTTAATTTTTTCCTTGATTTGTAAGACTATAGAAATTATGGAGTTGAATTAAAAACAAAAAACAAATGAATAACATCTAAAATGTGTTTGTTGTGATTCAGATTTGGTTAATAAAACCCTATGAATGAGAAACTTAGAAAGTTTGTCACCGTTATCATATGATATTTTTTGTTGGTTTATTTGGATTAAGTCGCAAAAACCGTTGGGTCATATTGCACCACTATAGCCTAAGGGGGGTGGGTGGGAGGGGCCCTGGGGTCATAACCACCCATGAATAATGGGGAAAGGGGGTTTCTCAATCGCGGTCGTCATCGTCTTGTCATCGTTCGTTGTGTCATTGCCCCTCGTCGCCGGGGGTCGTAAAGGGAAAGGGGGGCAAGGCCCCCGACGACATTGCCAGAGCTCCCCTCTATTCGGGAGTAAAATGCTACCCTTTTACTAGCTGATGTTTGCGAGGTTTTTTTTTCTGAATCCCCTTTTACGATTAGCAGAGCCCTGCTTGGGCCAATTTACCCGGGGCCCAGACGGGTTACGAAGTTCTTCATGATTGGTAAAAAAAATACTCATCAATAATTTTTGTGTCAAGATTTAATTTCAAGGAAATTGACCCCTGTAATCCGAATCTTGTCGGCGTCATGCATTCAGCAATCTCACGACGCGGTCGTTTTCGTCTGTTTGTCATCTTTCGTGCGTATGTCACGTCCCCAAGGTGTTCGCCCAAGGGAAGTGTCAAGGGAAGTCACGAAGACGATTGCCGAGCCGCCCTTTTTCGGGAAGTTTTTTTATTTATTATTTAGTATTTTATAAAAACTACTCTTTTTCTATCTAGCTGATGTTTGTGGGGTGGACTTTTTCTAAAAATACGCCTTTACGATTACAATCCATGCTCTGGGGAATTCTCCCCGGGATCAACGGGGAGCTTTGGGGGGGAGATCATTTGCTTGCAATAGGCAAATATAAAGATTATACATAAAAAAAAATAAAACTCACGCCGAGTACGTGCTTTTCAGAAAAAGCTATGACGGTAGGTTTTTTTCTGTTTTTCAAAAAACATAGTTGTACCAGCAGAATGGAAATTTTAAACTAAGTCGACAAAACAAAAACCTCCACGTTTTTGAATTGTTTTTGAAAGGGGGTTAAATCCTGAGCGATGGTTAGGCTTAAATATAAGCTAATTTGGTAATTTAACCCGTGAATTATGCTAAATAGACCTATACCCATGCCCCATTAAAAAATCCCACCAAAATTCTGATGGACTTACGCCAGTTATAGTGCGGGAATCCGCCCCTAGACTTCTGCTTTGGGAAGCAAACTGATTAAAAAAAGAAGACATTAGGGGAAAACGCAAAGGATCTAGGCCACATAAGCGGCGAGTGATATTCCATTTTCAAACATTTTTTTGATTGTCTTTTTTTTTCCCATATGTTTTCCAATTTTTATGAAAGACAAAAAAAATGTAAAAATTAAGATAAATTTGGTTTATTTTAGTTTATTTGCATTAAGGGCCGTCAACTGATGGTCAAATGCGCCTCTCTAGCCTAGGGGATTAGGGATAAGGGGAAAGAGTCAGAACCGCCAGGGGTAGGGGGAAAAAAGAGGGAGTTCTCCGCCCGGGGTGACATCGTGTTTCCCGTCCTCTGGGCGTCGTCGTCGACGGGGGGTTGTCTGGAGGGGGGGGGGAGTAAAAAGAATCCGCGATGTTTGCGAAAGACTTTTTTTTTTCTTGCCTTTACATAGCAGATCTCTCTGGCCAAATTCTCCCCCCGGCCCAAGGGGGAGGTCGCGAGTAAAAGCAAAGGTTTCCCCCCAACGACGAATGTAGACCCCGCCTCGCCTATATTTTTGGGGAGAAATTTTTTTTTTTTCCCTTGTTACTAGCTGATTAAGCTAGGTGGACTTTTCTCTGGAATCGACATGCACGATTAGCAGACCCCTCGTTCTGTGCAAATTCTACCCGGGCCCGAGGGGGAAAATGGAGAGGAGTCTGGGAAAGGGGGGGGCCCCAAACCCCATACTGGATGAACTAGCCTTAGTAGGGCCAGGGGGGATTTTTGATTCTTTAAAAGTTAAAGGGCGCGCCCACCGTGGTAAAATGGCCACTCTAGTCTATAGGGATGGGAGGGTAAAATCCCATGCTGGCAGAACCCAGCCACGGGTAGGAGGAGGGGAAAAGAGAAGTTCCTCCGTCGACGGCCGAGCCTCCCTGGGGAATTTTAAAATACTCCTACATAATAGCTGATTTTTTGCAAGATGAAATTTTCCCCTTTCCTCGTTATTATGATCATAGAGCCTGCTCTGGCTGATGAGGTGGGCCAGGCGTAGATAAAGAATGGCGAATCGAAATCCAATGCCCAAACCACACTTTGGACCGAGTTAATCATCGAACAAGGAAGAAAAGAACCCCCATTTTTTTTACAATGTTATTATTAAGATCCCCGTAAAAAATCAGTATTTTTTTCACTATCTTTTCACAAAGCAATTCACAAGACCCGCACGTCTTTTGTCCAAGAACAAAAGAAAAAAAATTGAAATGCATAATGTTTTCAACAATGCAAGATATCTTAAAATATAGTTGGATGAGCGTAGCGACAAGGAAATTCCATTTCACTACACTGGGAAAAAAAACCGAATGTTTTTTTTTTTTTTTCTTATTTTTGTCTGTCTGTTAACAGATTCCGGCTAAAAGATACTCCGTTGCGATGAAATTTAATGGAGGCCTTTGAAATCTCTGAAAAAAAAACTTTCACGTTTTTGAGCGCAATCGAAAAATTATTTCCATAAATATTTTCATTTTTTTTTTTTTAAAAATTTTTACTTTAAATTAATCATGATTAATATTTTTTCACAAAACCTTAAATTTTATAATAAATTTTTTTTTACTTTATTAATTTTTTTCATTTTCAATTTCCTTTTTTAATTTTTCTCATAAAACCAATTTTTCCATTTTTTTTTTTTTTTTCCCAAACCCCAATTTTAATTTAATGGTTTTTCCGAACCAAAAATTTTATTTTTAAATTTCAAAAAAATACGAAAAAAATTTTTTTTTTTTTCCCCCTTTTTTAATACGTTAATTAAAAAAAATTTAATTTTTTATTAAATTTGTTTTAATTTTAAAAAAAAAACAAAGTTTGTTTTTAAGAAAAAAAAATGAAAAAGATAATAATTCACCAATTACGCCATCCAAAACGCGGCGGGGGGGCTTAAGCGTTTTCCTAGTAGCAATAGCCGTCCCAAACCCCCGCACAGGGGCCCAGGTACCCAAATTTAAACGTCAAACTCCCCATTCAAGTGGGGGTTTGGCTTTTAATTTTTGCTTTTTTAAGCAATAAAGTACTTTACTGGGGTTTTTATATGGTTTTTTGCTTGTGCAGCCTGGTATTGAACAAAAAGAAACAATCAAAGTTTTTTGCATCGGAATTAATAACATTTGGTGTTAAAGTCTGATTGCTCACCTGCCAAAAAGGCGGCCATCTTTAAAAATTTTTTTTTCGATTAAACGCTCCCATCTAATTAACATGCAAACTCACCCCTTCAAATGGTTCCAATTGTCCCGGGAAATGGACCGCTGACTGCAGCTAGCAATTTATAGAATTCTATGCAACAATGTTTTTCCCCCACCGCCTTTTTTGACGGAAGTTTTCAAATTCCCCCGCAGGTTGACCTATCAAACACGAAATTTTTGGGCCCTGGGTGAAATATCTACTAACTTTGGGCGCCGGCGGGCTACGAAGCAAATTTTTACATGGCAACGAAAACGGATAAAAAACATTAAGTATTTTTTAATCTCCTACATGATCAAAAAATGTGTACTCATGAAATGTCACCACATTGGACTAAGTTCTTCCCGTAATATTGGAATCTTTTTATCACCACAACGTAGGTTTTACTTCTAAAGCGTAGAAAATTGTCACTAGCAAAGCCCCCAGACTGATTTTTGAGCGAGCGTACGAGCGTCTCCACTTTACTCTTATGGCTCGAATGTCGATTTTTTTTTTTTTTTTTTTGTTTGTTGTTTTTTTTTTTTTTCTGTTACTGCTGATACAGGGCGCCCGTTTTTTCTGATCGACCCGAAAATTTTTCACACATTACATACCCCTAGGCGGTTGTGTATATTTTTTGGGAAAATCGTTCAAAAAATTTAAAAAATTTCATTAAAGTTTAAACGAAAGTTTTTTTTTTTAAATAAACGGGGCAAAAATTTAGGTGGCCAAATCATTAGAATTCCCTCCCATCCGAATATGTATTTTTATTTTGATTGATAAGTAATTTTAAAGGAAAATTTCATTATAACAAAATCCCGTTACCGGCAACGGAAAAACCCACAGTTTTTTGCTCATATACGTCAAAAGGAGGCTGGATCGAGTTGAAAAATTTTTACCATCTGCAAGTTTCGTTCCCCATTGAATGCCATTAGTTTTGGCAAAATCGTTCAAAAAATTATAAAGTTACATTTAAAATTTAAACTAAAATTTTTTTAAAAAACAAACGGGACAAAAACGAGGTAGCCAAATCATTTTGAATTCCGTCCGGTCACGAAAATGTTTTAAATTTTATTTTTATCCGATAAGTAGTTAAAAGAAAATTTCTTTTAAAAAAAGTACGTTCCCCTGGAACGAAAATCCACAAAAATTCTGGTCACTATGCTGCCATAGAAAAAATCAAGTAAATAGTTTTCCCAAAAAAATGATGTCAAGGGCCTCTAGATGGCGGTGGGTTTTATCCCTTCTCTCCCTTTTTTCAAATTTTCAGCTAAAACGGGGAGACCCTTAAGACTTATTGGTATGGAACATTTTTGGGAATGTCTACTCGGGTGTGTTGCACTACCCTGCTCGCTAACAACGGTCCCAAATGAGCGTTTTCCTAGTATAGGTCTTTGTTATAAATTGTGTTTGAAAAAACAAATTCATTCACCCAAAGTTTCCTTACTATTCGATTGGTTTTTAAATGCCAAAAAGATAATGCGCTTTGAGGAACTCAATAAAAAACACCTTTTTTTAAAAAGTCCTTTGAAATCATTTTTTTGATGGGCGTTAAATAATAATAATAAATAAAATCTAAATTGGGTTTAAGTCGGGGACGTCAGTGGACGACCTCTTAAACTCTCTTGAGTTCTCTTCTTAAATATGAGGACTGGGTTTTTT
>JAMZAV010015305.1:0-12068 GCA_024449915.1 Sweltsa coloradensis | reverse complement strand
GAATTTTAGTTTTATATTCGTTGGATTTGTAATGCATTCAAAGGTTTTCAGATAGTGATTTTGCATCAATAAGGTTATTTAGAGTTCAGTGTGTGTGGTGAGCAAATACATTTAATTTCATTTAATATCTTTATAGGAATTTAAACATATTTAGATTTGTGTTAACGTCTTTATCAGTGTGCACCTTGACGACAAGCTTTAGGCTTAAATACTCATTTAATAATCATATTTATTTAGTAATTTTTGAGTTTGCTGACATTAAAATCCTTCCCTTATTTTGAAGTATCATTGTGAAGCCAAATTTATATCATAAAGTTGTTTTAAGAAGTAAATATTTAAAAAAGGATTTGATTTTTGATTTTCTGTCAAAAAATCAATTGGAACGTTCGCTTGTTATATAAACAAACTTCAAAATATTATTGTTTACTTTTCTGACAGCAGAATTAGGCCTAGGGAATTTGAATTATATTCTTTCGATTATAACATTACAATTTATTTCATTCATAATGGCTAAACCAGTGGTTAAACGTTGTACCGTATGTAATTTGAAAAAGAACAAAACAACTAAACGCCTAGAGTGCTCGGTATGTGAAGATATTTTCCATCTGTTATCGTTCTCTCGTCAAGATCATCTTTGACAGGCACTGGAGTGTTGTCATGGGCAACACTTCGGACAACAACGGACGACTCGAAGATGCCAACATGGCTGGTACTAACCGTTGTACTCTACTAATTTAATCTTTACTCCAATCGTATTCACGTTAGCTGTATGTAAGTTATCGTGTTGATTTACTTGTTTAATATATTTCTATTTTGAACTATCATGTGTTGTAACTCGTACGTTATTTATCCTGACCACCGACAACTGCATCAACACCGAGGCCAAACCGTGGCTATTGCTCGAATCCTTGCCCAACCAAACTCATCACCGGAGTAAGGAAAGGTAAGAGATTACATATCAGAAGTGGGATTGGACGGATGATTGATTTATTCGGACATTATCGTATCGTATGAAGTGTTTTTGAAAGAAATTCGTTTTCCTATATGAAAAATAAGAGTTTTGTGGACTTGTAAAACCAAATTTTTTGCAATCTGCTGGAACCGGCATGTTCTTATGTTTGTTTTGTTTGTCACACATGATTTTGAACTTCGACTTTTATCGATTGCTCTGATCGATTACCGAGCGCTAAAGCAACCGTCACATTGTTATGAATCTTGTGTTTTGTTTTTAACGATTTGACATTTGACATTTCTCGTCGATTTAAGTGCTATCAAACATTTGTTGCGACTTTATTGTACGTATATATCGCTTTTGTGCCTACTAAGGCCTACTATCGAAGTTGTGATTGAACATTGTGTAGTTTTTGGACAAAGTATTGTATGTAAACCTGTCGCACTAAATCGAAATGCCTACCGGTACCACTAAACGTCGCGGAAACAGTGGAGAAGGCAGAAATGTAAACGTTGACAGTCGACAACCAGATCCGCCTTGTCCTGCAACATCGAGTGCCAACAGTGACAGTGACAGACCTTCGGATCTTCACGTTATGATGGACATCCTTATGGAGGAAAATCGTCGTCGTGATGCTACATTCGCGAGCATGGTGGCAAGTATGAATGTAGAAGCGAACAATGTTTGTAGAATGCCAGATCTTTTTACCGCCATTACGATGTTTGATGGAGAATCCCAGTCACCAGCAGGGGAGTGGGTTGCCGATCGCTAGAGGCTACAAGTGCCTTGTATCACTGGCCAGACAGTGTTAAGTTGGAAACTGCTCGATCACACTTGACAGGGGCTGCCGAGAATGGTTTTCTTAACAGATATGAATCGATTACGAACTGGAAATTGTTCAGAGAATCTTTCAGAGCTGCATTTATCGGCAAAGTGAGCCTTCCTGAACGCTGGCAGAGAATGACAAGCAGAGAACAACAACCTGGGGAAAGTGTTTACGTTTACTTCCACCAAAAGGTACGTCTATGCAAGGAATTAAATTTTTTGATTTTAGTGATATGAAGAAACAGTTGATTATCGGTATGCTGTCACGATCACTAAGCAACGCTCTTCAAATTCTCCATCATGAGACTGAAGAAGAGAGATGTTGAGAGACATCGCTGACTTTGAAGAAGTTGATAAGGAAAGGGCTGCTCGAGCTGCATCCAAGAAGAAGGATATGATTACCGGAAGTCATTGGTACAAACTTCCAAGACACATCGTTCATATCGTCACGTCGTTTCCACGACATAATCGACCTGCAAATGCTACGGCATGAAGCAGAATTTTCCAGCATTTGTACCAACAAGTGTTAGAAACGAAGATCACGACAAGCTATGATAAAACTATTACCGACACTCAATGTTACAATTGTTACCGGCAGGGACACTTATCTCGAGACGTCCAGATCCACAACGTCCACGCTATGTGTACTGTGCAAGAACGAAGGCCACACACAAAGGTATTGTCCTACAAGCAACCATCGAGCAACATACAATATCTTTAGTAAAGAAACTGTCAGGGTGTAAGTCCGTGAAATACCTACGAAACTGCACTTGTGAATGATGTTGTTGTGCGTGCAATGATCGATCCAGGTAGTTCGAGTTGCATCATGCAAGCTAGCGCAGCTGTGAAGTGTGGCTTGACACCGTCCAAGTCTAACTGTGTTTTAACCGGATTTGGCAACATTTACACTAATGCAATCGGTGAGACGTTGGCTAAAATCGAAATTGACAGCGTAATTGCTAGAGAAGTTTGTGTTCTAATCGTCCCGGACCAAGCTCAATCGGTGGAAATACTTATAGGACGAACGTGGACTGAACTTCCGCAAGTCAACTTCGCAAAATGTAATGATCGCTTTGTAATTACAAACAGCGCATCCGACCTGATTAGTCAACTAACAACTTACCAACCCGAAGTTGAAGACAAGCTCATCGAAGTAACGGTCAAAGAAAACGTGGATTTACCTAAGAATTCAGTAAATTTTGTACAAGTTCAAGCCAGTTCTGTAAGCAATGAACTGTTCATGGTTGCTGACAACAATGGGGAAAAGGATCAACTTTTCAAATTCGTTGATAGAATGACAGTCTTCCCTGTAATAAATGATTCACCAAAGGATCAGCATCTTAAGAGTGGAGATAGCATCGCACGAGGAGTCACGGTTGAACTATCGCAACTAAAACATGATATAAAACCGCAAGCAATAACCATTGATGACGTAAAAACTGATGAAAACCTCACCATAAATCAGAAACGTCAACTTCTCGATCTCATCAATGAAAACCGTCATTGTTTAGCCCTAACAATATCAGAACTTGGGTGCACTGATCTCATTGAGATGAAGATACAAGAAAAAGCAAGCAAACCTGTAACAAGTCGGCCGTACAAAACAAACACAGCTGAGCAAAAGAAAATCGGAGAAATTGTTAAGGAATTAAAGGATAACGGCATCGTCACAGAAACAAGATCTCCTTACGCCAGTCCTGTTCTTCTAGTAAAGAAGAAAACCGGCGAAGAACGAATGGTCGTCGATTATCGTAAAGTTAATCAACAAACGGTACGCGATCATTTTCCGCTTCCAAATATCGATGATCATGTGCAAGTCCTGCTTCAACGAGGAAACACCAATCTCTGCAACAATACAAATTTGTGTATCAACGAATCGACGTTCAAAACCTCATGTGAGCTGCTTCCTAGATACACACCACGGACGCAGCGAGACATTGTTGTAATGAGAAGTCCACCTGCACATACCGGTAAACCTACGAAGGTGCAGCCGAAGTTCCGCAGACCACTTGTCGTCTCAGATGTGCTACCAGGTGACACTTATCGTGTCAGTCAGCTGAAGGAGAGTGGAACAAGATTCTACGCCACAACTGCCCACGTCTCACAGCTAAAGCAATGGAAGGGTCACTCCGAAACCTCTGACGATGATTCGGACAATGAAATCGAGGACGATTAATTTACAGGATGGCCGAGTGTTATCGTTCTCTCGTCAAGATCATCTTTGACAGGCACTGGAGTGTTGTCATGGGCAACACTTCGGACAACAACGGACGACTCGAAGATGCCAAACATGGCTGGTACTAACCGTTGTACTCTACTAATTTAATCTTTACTCCAATCGTATTCACGTTAGCTGTATGTAAGTTATCGTGTTGATTTACTTGTTTAATATATTTCTATTTTGAACTATCATGTGTTGTAACTCGTACGTTATTTATCCTGACCACCGACAACTGCATCAACACCGAGGCCAAACCGTGGCTATTGCTCGAATCCTTGCCCAACCAAACTCATCACCGGAGTAAGGAAAGGTAAGAGATTACATATCGGGTATGTATAAATATGACCAATGAGGCATTCGATTCAATACTTGGACCATGGGAATGTAATAAGTGTATAATCAGTTATAATAGCAGCAAGTGCCTTCAATGTGGCGTTCAAGATGTCTATGAACTGAAGAACCGAACAAGAAGAGTTTCGACGAGATGGTATTGTATGAATTGTTTATTTCCCCCTCTAAGTGTACATGAAATTTACATGACAAATCTTTTTAATCATGATGTCGATAAAGAACCTCAAAATATAAATGATGTTGTGCTAATGGTTAAGCTGTATTGCCAAAAGGAATGAAGCTTGGACATCTCAATATACGTAAGTTGGATAAGTACATAGATCAGTTGAGAGTTATTCTTGGACACGTATAATTTTGATATATTTGCTTGCTGTGAAAACATATCTAGATGAGTCTGTTCCAGACGGTTTATTTCTATGACAATAAAATGCTAAGATTTGATCGTGAAAGGGTAGGGGGAGGGTTAGTTATTTATATTGCTGAGAAGTTCATGTCAAGTGTAGTCGAGTGTGTAAAGTTAAATTTCCGATAGATGTTGAGTTGCAGTCAGTTAAATTCTGGCTTCCGAATGTAAAGCCAATGATTTTTACAGCAGTTTATAAAGCTCCACACGTAAAGTTAGAAGAATTTTCAGATTGTTTTCATAGTTTAGTAAATAATTTAAAATCGGAAGCTAATGAATTGTTTTTTCTAGGTGATTTCAACATAGATTTGAGTAAGAAGACATTACCAGTAAATAATTTCAAAATTCTTACTAGATCACATGGATTGGTACAATTGATAAAGTCTGTACTAGGGTTAATAATAGGTCAGCTTCTTTAATTGATCATGTTTATGCAAATCACAATGAAAATATTATTCAGTCAGGTATTATAAGTGTAGGATTAAGTGATCATGAATTAATTTATTGTGTTCGTAAGATTAATAAGCAAAAATTTCTTCCTAAATTTGTAAATACTAGAAATTATAAGAATGTTGATTGGAAGCAAGTAGATGAAGATATCTTAAGTGGTCCCATTGACCAAATTGGTGTGGCAGTAAGTGCAGATGATAAATTAGAAATGTTTGTTAAAGTAGTCGTAGAACCTCTAAATGAACATGCACACCCCTTGAAATTAAGAATTAAAGGTAAGCCAGCCCCATGGTTAACAGCAGAGATTAGGAAATTCCATGCATAGGAGAGACCACTTGCGCAAAGAATTTAGAATTTTTAGAAGGCAGTCAACGTGGGAGGAATACAAGAAAGTTAGAAATAAGGTAAATAATCAGATTCGTTTTTCTAAGCGTGAGCATTTTAAGTCTTCTTTTGATAATGATATTTCTTCAAAATCTTTATGGTCAGTTTATAATAAGTTGACAGGTAACAAAGAGAAAAAAGAGTGTAGCATAGCCTCATTGACAGAGAATGGGGTATCCTACACGTCTAATCCAGATATGTGCTGTTTGTTACAAAAAAGTTTTGTTGTGAACGATGTAGATTTTTCAAATGAAATTGGTAAGTTTAAAGATTTAAATAGAAGAGAAGCAGAGAATCTTCCGCATACAAAAGTAACTAATGAAGAAGTCATTTCAGCAATTAAACGCCTTAAAATTAAAAGCTCTGCAACAATTCAAGAGATTCCATGCATAGTATTTAAGAAATGCGCATCAATAGTCGGATTATTAGCGTATCTAATTTCCCATTTCTTTCTTGTAGGTGATTTCCCAACACAGCTGAAATTGGCAAGGGTAACGCCTATTTATAAGGGTCAAGGTAAAAAGAGTGATAGGAATTCTTATCGACCTATATCAACTCTTCCAATTGTAGGGAAAATTATTGAAAATATTTTACACAAGAGGTTATTACATGAAGTGGATGCATCTGAAGGTTTAAGTGCAAAACCAGCATGGTTCAGGAAAGGTTGGTCAACGCAAAGTGCCATTCTAGCATTTACAGATTTTATCTATAAAGGGATTGATAAACGTAATGGTAAGGTTGGAGCTGTCTTTGTTGATCTTAGGAAAGCATTTGATTCAGTACCATTTTTACCTCTTTTAATAAAATTAAAAACCAGGTTTAACGTAAGTCCTTATTTGTTATCAATTTTGGCGGATTATTTTTAAATAGAAAAATGTTTATAAATCTTGCAAAATATAGTTCAAAAGTATTCAATATATTTTGTGGAGTACCCCAAGGATCAATATTAGGACCCCTGTTATTTATTCTTTATATAGATGATATATCTACTATAATGGGAGGCATCAATTATATCTTATATGCTGATGACTTGGTTTTTATTAGAAGGTGTGGATGTCGAAGAGATCGTAAGACGTCTTCAAGAAGTTTAAAGAGGATGGATGATTGGTTTAAAACTCAGGAACTTGATATAATTATAGCAAAACAAATTTTATGATTTTTCATAAGGCTAATGATAGAAGCATGAATGATATTTATTGACGTTAAATTGTAATGGTAAGTTAATTTCTAGAGTGTATGAATTTAAATATCTTGGAGTTTTCTTAGATTGTAATTTAAATTTTAAGAAACATTATGAATATGTGTGTAATAAAGTATCATCAGCAATTGGAATTATAAGTAGAATGAAGAGGTTTGTAACCGAGAGAATGTTGAGGTTACTTGTAGATTCTTATATTCACTCTGTTATGATTATTGCTTAGTGGTTTGGGCAGAAAGACCTTCTACTGAGTATGTTGTACTCCAGAAGAGAATTGACCATCTGTTTGATTCATTTCCCTTGAACCAAGATTTGCAGGTCTGATTGTTTCACGATTGAGGAGAGGATGAAGTATAGCGTGCTGGTAAATACATACAAAGTATTGAAAGATATGTTTTAGGTATTCTACCCAATATTTTTTAAAATTGTTGATCGTGATAGAAATTCTACTTTAATAAACTCATTGGAAGTTCCTAGATTAAATTCTGAAGCATTTAGAAAGTCATTTATGTACAGAGGCGTATCCTATTGGAATTCAATTTCTTATGATATTAGAAGCCAGTTTACTGATCTAGGAATTGTACAATTAAAGTAAAAATTGAAGCAATGATAATGAATCAAAGAGCAAAAAATTGATTTTTACTATTTATTTGTAAGTTATTGTCTGTGTGTTTGTGTTATGTTAATTTACCTTCATAAGCTCTTATAATTGATTTGCTTTTCTCTTTGTTTGTTCATTATTGCTTTGATTATGATATAAACAATGTATTTGCAACTATATTTTTCTGCCTAGATTATCTGGTTGCCGCCCACTGATGGAGCTTGCAACTTGATTTAGGTGTCCTGTATCATTGCTGTGATCAGTTTGACATGAAATTTTTAAAAAAATTATATATCTGATATAATTATATATATGAGTCAAGATTTGAACACAAAAATGAAGATTGAACCCAAGAATAAAGATTTCGCGTTCGGTGGTTTCTTCCGCGAAAGTTTGATTATACTCCCTGATTTGCTGTTCCTGATTTTTGGCAAACCTCATATTCGTTTGAGTGGGATCGTCTAATAAATCAGTTTTTTTCTTTTCGTTTTTCTTTTTTAATGTTTTTTTTTTTTTTTTTTTTCTTTTTTTTTCTTTTTATTCTCCACCCTTTTTTATATTTGATTCATTCATTAAATGCATATAATATCATTCAATTTGTTACCAAAATTCTTGTGTAAATGCATTGTTGTTGTAATGCTACTATTTCAAATATTTACGAAAATGTAATTTATTGTTGTTTCTGCATCTATGTAATTAGATTTATTTAGTTGTCCTCCTTTGTAAATCAGTTTTTATAACTGAATAGGATAGACGTTAAATAAATAAATAAAATAAATAAATAAAAGAGAACTTAAGTGTGTGGCAGATCGTACGTACCCGCGTACCTGCAACGTAGGAAGATGATCACGCCGATGAGAACCAGCAGGATCAAAATCCCAGCACTGATCGCTAGGGGAAGAGAACTTAAAGGACATCACAACCCTGGGATTTCCCGGCGATGTAAAGAACCTAAGTTGTTTTAATGACTAATGGCGAAAACCAGAAGTCTCTAACTTGAAGCAGAAGTTAATTACACCTGTTTGAATAACAATAATTTAGGTGGGTGCGCGCGCATCCAAAATCGTGACGTAAAGATTGCGCACAGTCGAGTCTACTCCCCGACCTCAGATTACTGGTCAGCGCTGTAAAGAACTCTCTCTGTAGAAGAAGATATAGTGTTTAGACAAAAACCAAAAGCTTATCGTATTCAGTGTCTTTCCTCTACAAAGAATGTTGCAAAAGTAAACCTTCTTGTAGAAAATAAAAACTTAGTTTGGATATTTATAAAACATGCAAAAAAACGACAAATATATCGTACTTTCAGAGATCTTGAAAACAAGTAAAATTGACCAAATGTGAAAATATTTTGGGACACAACATATAGCTGTAGACATCCCAAAAAAAAAAAAAAATATACAACATTATGATTCATTCAAATATGCGTGTATTTGGGTGATATACTAATGCATTTCGTTGAGAATTCACGCGCGACCGTTCTTAGAAGGTAGCAGCCCCGTGGCACTCGCGATGCAACTTTTCAGAAAACATCAGACTTTGGGGTATTTGTTATGTTGCCTCTTCTCCCCCCGGGGACTCAACGGCTGTGAGTTCCCGTACAAACCCTTGGGAAAACCTGTTCGACATAATAGTGGATTTTATTCGTTGTTGGCTCGTTAGTAAAAAACAGTGAACCACATTTTAATTATTATTTCAATCGCGCACAAAATAATGGCATTCAATCGGGAACGAAGCTTGGGGGTGGTCCAAATTTAACTCGATCAGAGCCTCCGTTCGAACGTTATGGCGAGGACATAAAAACAAACAAAAACCAAAACAAAACCCAGTGACTTTTTTTTCCGGTAGAGTAAAGGGAAATGATCGTAATAATATTACAGGGACACGCGTTATCTCTCAAAAAGTGCACATGTATTAATTGGGTTTTTCAAATATGCTAGAGCAATGAGATAACACAAACCGTCATGTTTACCTTCATTATGAAAATTATGTGGATTTTCCTGGATATTGGGCTTCTGATCGTTGCTCCTGGAAAATGGGAAAGGAATCCTACTTTACACTCCAGATTCCTCAGGAAACGTCTCCTGAATTTTCTTTATCGCGCACGCAGGAATTACGACCCGTTTTCCCTTGCCTAGATTAGTCCAACTGTTTATCCAATATACAAACTGTCTATGAAGATAACGCCATCCTTTATTAGTAATTTCCTGCTCAATTCTGTTTTTAATCGATTGGAAGTGTTTTGAATCAAAATTTGTCTCAAGATATGAAGTCTGCACTTGATATTATATGATGTTGAAAAGTCGGGTGGTTTAAATATGCAGCCGTAATCCCTTCGTTTATTTAAAGCCACTACGGCATCGTTTTTGAAAAAGCAAACACTCTCTACAATACTCGGCATAGATTTGCACTCGCCGCACTTGCACCAAAATAATGGGTTGCGTTCTTTCCGCCATTTGAATAAGTCTTAGCCCTTTTTTCCCCACGTCGACGTCTATTTTCTAATATATCTTCATCTGTATATTCAGGTTGTAAATTTTATGGAGTTAAAAGCTGCCATAATGAAAACAACGATTAAAACGTAAAAAAACAAGTGAGCGGAGGACCCCATTATAGTTATTAATATTATTCGCCTACACACAACGGCACGCACTCAAAACTGTGGTCCCGCGGCTAAAATTTAAACACTAATTTAAGATGTCGCCGTCTAGGAAAGGGTGGCAATAATTAACATAAGCAAATAAACACGAAAACCTGATTTAAATTTTTAATAAACACGCGGGTACTGTTATCCGTGGTTTCTTTACTTAGTTCACATAATAACCAACACTAGGAAAGTAAAATTATGAAGAAAAATCGGTGAAAGAATACTTCAAGCATAATGTCATACATAAAATGCCAATATTTTAACACTTAGCTCACGCAACAAAATAAAACACAAGTTTTGCGTAAATCACAATGGTCTAAGCACATGCCTAGAAGTACACCTTTTCCGTATCAGGTGACATACTACACTGACGTTAGAAAGAGTTTGAACAGTTTGAACACCCAACAATCTTTAGATCGAAATGAAGTAAAGCTACACACACATAACCTGTCAAACCGCGCGTCCACCCTATTGTTTAACTACTGACCCTAATTGCAAGTAATGTGGCCAGTCGAGCGTTATACCATTGGGTATTGTTGTACGCACTTCGACGATAATATTTATGTTACAGTATTCTTTACAATATTTTCATACATAGGATGCTGTTGGTTTCAATTATCTCTAGGATAATGTCTGCATATTTGCACACTTGGTAAAGCTCTTCAGAATGGCATATCTTCCCTTTCATCTTCATGAAAAAAAGTTTGCCTTGTTGACATTTGACAAAATACTTTTTCTAATAGCATTCTTTGTATCTCAAACCTCAACACGTGGACACGTCCCAGTGCTGGGGGGTGGTAACAAAATTGGAGAGCTGCCACCAGTGCTGGGGGGTGGTAACAAAACTGGAGTTAGGGGGGTGAAGAGGAGCTGCCACCACTCAACAGGTTTAAGACGTCTTGTTGAGAGAGACGGACGGGGTAGTTGGGGCCATGGATGAGGCTTGAGAGGGAGCGTGGGAACTTGACCTTACTAGGTAGGGTCGGGGCTTAATGCAATAATCCTTAGTCTAATAATATCCTCCTTTATTTAGTTCTTCTGGAGACTTGAAGATACAGAATGTACTGGACTAAAGTCCTGAGGTAATCAGGGTTGGAGGGTTTAATTACAATGTGTGTGCGAGTTTTGTAGGGGTGGGCACATGGCTTAGGGGTGCGATAACCAGTCATTGGAATATAACATTTGACAAACACAGTATATGGTATTGTTAGATATTGCCAGTTGGCGCACAAAGTACACACAGGTGATAATTAAAATAATGCAGGTTGCAGTGCATAGAGATGAGATATGTTACCACATCTGACTGAGGGTCAGTGCAATAAATGGTAATTATGACCAATAGAAGTTAGTCATTTAATGACATGCATAGAATAAGGCTTCAATACTTTGGTGGAGCCAAAGTAATTTAATTAAGCTTAGTAAATTATAGTCATTAAGATCATGAATATAATTAAGTTGCACTCACCCTTATCGTAGACTGATGACACACAGATGAAAACACTTTAAACTTTATGAAAAATACTCAGGCAGGACTATAGTATGTTGTTTTTAGGGACACACAGGCAGGACCTAATGTGTAGTATAGGCGGAACCTAATACTGAACTCAATTATTAGACCAGGGGTCCAGCTTATATACTCAAATTTGTAGGCCTAAATGTGAAGTATTGACCATCTTCCTAATGAAAAAACGATTATCTAATGACTTGTTTACTTGTAATGAGAGATCTATACTGACCTGGGGAGTAGGAAAAACACCCAGAAAATAGCTAATAGTTGTAATCAAGGATGTTATTGTGACAAAAGCTATAGTGAAGTAAATTAAGTGATGCAAAGTAATGTGAGACCAGATCTAAGATGATTCCTATTTTTTATATGGATGTTGCTTTGAGCCCTGAACATCACCTCGGCCCCGCGAGTTGATGTATCCCGAAGGAATACAGCAAAAATTAAGCTCAAAAGAGAGAAAGGGACATGTGAAAAGGGCGAAAGGCAACTGAGGGTAAACGATACCTGTATAGAGGCAATCACACTAGCTTGC
>JAMZAV010015304.1:0-12641 GCA_024449915.1 Sweltsa coloradensis | reverse complement strand
GAGGGCTTCTTTGCGTTTTTAGAGTTATTCCGAAATTTTTATTTGGCATAGAAGTAAGATTGCTTGTCTTCTGCGCTCCCCCCCTCCATGGAGCCTCAAATGGGACTCGAAAACGGCGCCAGGGATACGCAATTGATATAGCTATTAAGCTAACCCAATGTGTGCAACAAATGTCGACACTTGCCGATTAATACAGGTCGGGCTAAACCTGTACCACCCTTCTAGATGAAACAGGGGCCAAAGCTGCGTGTTGGTCCATACAACCCTCAGGTTGCACTTCTCTCAGCAGCCAGGAATCCTATTTCCACCGACACGGGTCGCACCGCACGGCAAACACGGCGGAGGGCGTTTGGATCACTAAGGAGGCCAGCACTGATGATAAGAATAAGATGAAAAAGATTGAAAGGGGAGAATGGATTTTTGATTAATGAAAGAAGGAGGGAGGGAAATGGCATGAGAGCCCCTTAATGGGCACCGGTCACTACGTGGAAGAACTCTCTTCGACCGGAAACAATAATACAAATACATACTAAAACTAAAACATAAACACGCGTATCTTTTGCTTTCACTCCTATGCATAGGTTGTGGGCTACACGGTCTATACTGTAGGTAGACCGCAAAACACACACCCACCGACGCCCGGCCCCGCCGACAAAATGTGCGAAATGCCATAGGTACTGTGAAAGAGATCACTATTTACTTAACTCTTCAGAAAATAAAACTTTGTTTTTAAAAAAAGTGTTAGGCCATCAAACGCGGGGATACTGAGAGACACGTTGGGTAGAACGCCATGAGTCAATCTTGTTATGTTCAATTTCTACATGTGACTTTGTGATAACTATGCACTGCATTCGTGATATAACTCAACAGATGCTATTGTTGTTCTCTGTAAGTGTCTTCAACTTGAATCTATAGATATATGAAAAGAAAAAAATCAAAGAGAAAATAACACACACAATAAAAGGATTTATAACCAAAAGGGACACTTCTCAGCAGTTCTTTTTATTGCTTTTTTAAGCTGCTGAAAAAACTATGGAGACGATGGATGTATAAGTTCGAATCCCAGTTAGTTAGTTAATGTTGTTTTAGGGCACTCAACAGTAGAGTTATCAGTGCCCATTTCAAGTGTATTGGAATCTTACAAAAAAATTTTTCCGTAATTGTGGATTACCACCATGTTTTCTTTTCTCCAAAGGTAGGAATGTAAGGGAAAATGCGGGGGGTTAAGGGGAAAGGGAGTGAGGATGTTGGATAGGAAGGGTTTAAATGGGTGGGAACGGAAGAGTGCTCGTTGCAGAGAGGGCCTGCAAGTATGGAGAAGAAAAAGTGAAAGAAGAAAATAAATATGAGTACAGCTATGTGAATGAAGAAGAAAGGTGTGATAAAAAGTTGCGCGAGGCTCTCTCTGAAACACGCACCCCAACCGGCCAGAGCTCGCCCTTAGTTTTGGGGAATGCACTACTCCCCCACTCACAGGCCAAACCACGGGAAAGCAGCGAGTTGGACTTTGAAGGCCCTTCGAATCCCAAGACTAGTACAGAACCCAAGACTAGTACAGAAGCAAGTAAACAGGTGAAAATATCCATCAACATCCAATGACAATCGGGAACGCATTTTAAGCATTGGAACGATCTGTTTACATTCCATCCTGGACAATATTATCATTGTAGATTTAAAAGACAGATTTTCAGATGATTCAGTTGATTGTTACAAATTGAACGTCCTAGTACCAACAAACTTGGACAAAGTATCAGATTCAGATCTGAAGTCTAGCTTTGAGCCTATATGCAGCTTATGAACGTCCATAGAGATATTGAAGTGTGTGTTGAACGTGTAATAAATAGATTTGGTGGGCAAAACAGAAAAATTGAGTATCATTTGAATTTTGAAAATGTGGTGGTTTTTTTTAGTAAGTAAGTAAATATATATATATTTTTAAATAGTACTAATTTTTCAGTCAATTACCCCCAGTGCGCCCCCCCCCCCTCACTGAATCCTGGATCCGCCCTTGCTAGCTTTACAGATGGAGACAATACTAGCAAACGACGTCCCAAACCGCCTACATGCAGCGCGACATTAATAGCGCTAGTATAATCGCTAATACAAATATTAAAATCAAACAAATTACAAGATAATACAGGTCTCTCTGATGGAACTTCGGATCCATGGGGGAAGATCGGGAGAAGTAACTAATCATGAAAATACTTCAATGGAACCCAAGAAAGTATACAAAGCAACAAACCAGATTTCCAAGCACACATTATTAGAATCATATAGATATCATAGCATTGACAGAAACGTGGTTATCGCCCACGTCCAGGTAAAGGTTTCACCTATCCGAAAACAACACACTGTGAAAGAATAGGGAAGATGGAAAGGGAGGATCTGCCATTTTAGTGAAATGCGGTATCCCTTTTGACAATATTAATATTGACCATAATCAACATATCGTGCAAATAACTGGAATCAAAATCAAACTCAAAACCAACCAAATTTTAGAAATTGTCTCCGTCTATGCCAAGCCCGGGCATAATACTCATACAAATCAGACAGATGCACCCACCGGTATAAATAACGGGGGACTTCAATAGTCATAGTTTGGCATGAAAATACTACAATGGAACTCAAGAAGTATACAAAGCAACAAACCAGATTTCCAAGCACACATTATTAATTATCTTGATCGTGGGCGCGCACAGCCCCGGATTTTTAGAGAGTATTGGAGTAATTTCAACAAGCTTTTTATGTGTCAAAAACCTTGTAAAATATAAATGGCAAAATTAATTATCTCAAATCGATAAAATCTCCCCCCCCCCCCCCCGTAGTTAGGCCAATGCTCGTCAACATATTTAGGACAGGCCATCATGTATTCTTTCTTGTTTTCCGGCCCTATCATCACAAACCCAGCCTGGCCCAAGTTGCAGTAAAGAGGAATCAGCTGAAGAGGGCATACATAGCTGGGGATGTGGCGGCAGTCTCCGGCTGAGGGCCGAACTTAATGGCCCTAATGTTCGCCTCAGTCGAGGAGACTGCCGTCGAGGCCTATTCTTGTAAGTATGTCTGACTCTGTGGGACGAACTACTTTATTCACAGCTTATAAAATGTTGATTTATGTGATCACTTATTACGATAACATGACCAAATACGGTAGGCTCTACCTAATGCCAGTTGTGTGTAAATTGTCAACGTTGGCGTCCGTGCTCTCGCTTAACCTTGACAGCCGCAAGCTTATCTGGTTCCACCTATAGCAAGACAGAAGAATGGCTCAAGAGGCCAACTTCGTACAAGAAGAAAAAAAAACATTTAAAAAAAAATGCTGGTACATCATTACAAAATACTAGATTAACAAGTTACCTCTATGTACTATATTCAAATTGTTCTTCTTGAAATTTGATTTTAATTTAATTTTGAGTTGTTTTATCTTTGGCATTTGCAAAGATTGTGGAGACCAATCAAAATGTCAGATCAGTAAAATAAATCATTTTACACGTGGTAAAGCCTCAAAGAAGCGGTTGACAGGCAATAGAGTTAAGTGTCATACTAGTCAGGCGGCATACCTGGAGATATCCACGGAATACTTCAATTTTAGTATAAAAACATGAAATTTGGCATGATGATCGGACATACCCTACTGATGATTGAAGAAAAGGGGCCAATCGAAAATTTACCCGGGAACCCCTAAAATCAAAGATGGCATCCAAACATGGCTCAATTTTTTTAAAAATATGGTCCTATGTTAATTATTTTCACTTAACGCACGTACTTTCAAGTACTGAATATAAAGTCGATATTCAAATTAACTTTTTAAAATCAGAAACCTCTCAAAATTAAAGATGGTGGCTCAAAAATCTAAGTTTGTCATTTATAAACGAATTTGATTGAATTTCGGTTTCCACACGTATATTGAGCTGCTGAGTTTTATTTTGAGGTAAAAAAAAATTAAGTAAGATTTATTGGTCACATAACCTAGAAAAAGTTTGAAAAAGGAAGAAACAACATTTTGTAATGTGATTTTATGTACTTATCACTGGTAGCCAAACCTGATAGAAACACACTAGTACATATTAACAAACAATAATTTAATAACAAAAACTGTGTTTTTTTTTTTTTTAACAATTCTAATTGTTCACTGGAAACTTGAGTATTTACAGCCACCACCATCACCTTTGGCCCCGGCACCAGCCCCTGTCGGAGCACCGGCACCAGCCCCTGTCCGAGCACCGGCCAGCCCAGCCCGAGCACCGGCACCAGCCCCAGTCCGAGCACCGGCACCAGCCCGTCCGAGCACCGGCACCAGCCCAGTCGACCGGAGTCCCCGTCCGAGCACCGGCACCAGCCCAGTCGAGCACCGGCACCAGCCCCGTCGCCCTGCAGCCTGAACCTCAACGCAGGCCTCCCCTGGCGAACGGGCAGGTGCATTTGCTCATCAATGCGTGGGTGGACCCCGCTCGTCAGGGGTAGGGATATGTACATTCGAGGGGAATTTGACGGGTAAGTTACCTACACGTGCAACAGTCTTGCATCAACACATTGCATAATTCATTGTTCACGGAGAATGCACCAAAGAAATGTAACATGAAAAAAGTACACAATTTTATACATAAATAATTTATTTTTTTTAAATTATTATTAAGGACGCATCACCCGTTAGGTCATAATGCACCACTCTCGCCTAGGGGATATGGGGAGGAGGCCCATGATGGTCAGAACCAGCCATGGGTAAGGGGAGGAATGGGGGTTTCTCACGTCGCGGTTGTCATAGTCTTTGTCATCGTCGTCGGGAGTCGTCAAGGGAAAAGGAGGTGTCCCGACGACGATTGCCAGAGCTCGCCTCTATTTTTGGGGAGTAATACACTCCTCTCACTAGCTGATGTTTGCGAGGTGGACTTTTCTCGTGAATCGCCTTTTACGATTAGCAGAGCCATGCTCTGGGCCAATTTAGTGGAAGTGTTAGTTATATTTTGAACTGCATCGAGACTGAAGGGAGGACGTAAGGGATGACGCGGGGACAAGGTGAAGGCCTGTGTGGCAGAACCAGCCACAAGCATTGGAGGGCAGGGGTTCCCCACGTCGTGGTCGTCTCGTCTGTGTCAATCGTCCGTTGTTTTGTCGCGCCGTCCGGGGAGGTAGTTCAAAGGAAGGGTTCCCCGACGACCCGAGCTCGCCATTAGTTTCAGGAGTGAAATCCCCTATTCACGGCCAAACCCGAGAAGGTGTCGAGTTGGAATTGAATTCTACCGGGCAGCCGATGTGTAGTTTTAGTATTTTAAACAGTCTTCAAACACTGATACACTATTGTCACTATTGCAAACCCAATAACGTTCCAGAAACGTTCAAAAAATTCATAATAGAGAGATGATATCGGTCCAATGTATCACATAAGTTAGCCGACAACCAAGACGCGTATTTTAAACATTTTGGCTACGTGATTTGATGTATTGTCTCAGGTTTGGTATGAAGTAGCATTGCGCCTAATTTGATCGATCCTGGTATTAATTTTTATCGGAAAGTGATGTTGATTGTTGGTGTTGGTTCGCTTGACCTAGACCCTAGATCTAGCCTAGGCCCTATCCCTTAATCGTTTTCCCCACATGATTAAAAATATATAAGAAGAATCACTGGTCATTTTCAGACAAGAATGCGCTGTATTTTATTTTGCGCGATATAAGCCAGGGAACCTAGGACCTAGGCTAAGCCTACTTCTGGAGATGACTTCCAAAACGTAGTGTATATTCTTACATTCAAACGTAAGAATGGCAAAAAATTATTCTTACGTTTGAACGTAAGAATGACGTGAAATTATTTTTACGTTTGAACGTAAGAATACACTGGAAACTGTCTGGGACGATCAAAACAAGGATGTTTTTACGGTACCTCTTCATCCTATTGATGTATTTAAAAAATTTGTACGGACAAGCTTTACAATCTAACAACGAAAACGACCAACTTGTATGCAATACAACAGGAAACAACAAGGTACAAAAATACTACCGTGCATGAAATACAGGCCCTAATTGGGCATCATAATTTGGCATCATGTGGCCATGGGTTTTGTACGGCCATGGCCTGTATTGGGATTCTAACCTAAATATGGGACTTTTTTTAAATAGTCTTTCAAGGGAAAGATTTTTTCAGTTGCGGAGCCGTCTATTTTATCAACAACTTAGATAAAACCGGCTGACAACAAAGACGTATTTTATAAGTCAGGCCACTGTAGGGACATTACCCGTGCAAGATATTAACTCTAAAAACCTTTTGGAAGAGTTGGGGTGAGACGAGAAGAGGGTTTTGGAAGAGTTGTGTGTAGACGAGAAGAGGGGTGCAATTCAGAGGAACGCTCTCTGTAAAACAGTATGGCAAGGGCAAACTCCATGGGGGGTGGAAAACTTTTTGTCTTGTGTGGGAAGAGTGGGATTGTTGATTTCCTCCTTTTTCAAGGGAGTAAATCTGAGCTTCACCAGAGTACTAAAATTGGGTCAAGGTTGCCGCAACAGTATTACATTATTTCAAAGAATTACTGCCCCCAAAACCATATTAGTATTAGTATTAGTAGTTTTAGGGCACTTCAACGGCAAAGATTATTCGCGCCTGCAAGATATTTAGTTAACTATGTATGAATGTAAATACGGTTAATAAGGTTAAATGTGTTTTTCATATCATTGTCATAAAAGAATTGCCAAGGTCGATATATTTGTAGACACCCAAAATCGGGAAAAGGTAAACATGCTAAAGTTGTCATATGTAAAAAATGTCAAATTACCAAATCATAATCATAGTCATTATCAGAAACCTTTTGCCAACGTCGTCATAATGAATAGCAAAGTCAACATGCTTCATGGATTTTTTATTTTTAATGAACTGTCATAGTTTGTCGATCAGATTACTAAGGTTTGGGAAATCTGATAAGTTTTTCCACTGTTTTCATAAGACAAAAGTTTTCATATATAGATTTAAATTTAATTGGAGTCTCAAACCATAATACTTAGAGCAGTCAGTCAACAAATGAGAACAGATAGCAAACATCACACGTGTCACAAATCGGAGCAATCTTATCTCTGGTAAAAAGATAGCATGGGTGAGGGGGGTTTGGGGCCCTATTCGTACTCGCGCCAATATACAACCTCCTCACACGAGAAAGTTGGAAGAAGGGGGTCGTACTTTCAGTAAAAGACAGGGCATCACACGGCGCGTTTATTATTCTGCAAAGCATTCCAACAATCCGGACCTAGTTTCAACATATGGTTCTTTGAACCCACTGTGGACATCAGGAACAGGTACGAGGTCAAAAATCAGTTGATGCTTTTTGCGTTGCAGCCTTGGCTGCCAAGTCAGCCTCCTCGTTGCCAGAGATACCTACATGACCAGGGACCCAGCAGAACATATTTTGTAGCCCTCTTGCATGAAGTTTTCTCCATGAAAAAACTGAATGTCAATTACTAAATGGTGAGTAGAGAACATGACGCGGAGTGCCTGAAGTGCATTTAAAACTATCTGAAAAATACATGAAGCTTCCGCACCCTTTGTTTCATAATATATCTCAAAGCTTCTCTTTATGGCATACATTTCAGCGGGTAAAAACAGACACATGTCATGAAGTCTAAAAACCCAAAACACCACTGCCACCACAATAGTAAGCGCTTCCAACCTTGGAGCCAGTTTTGGATCCATCAGTGAAAATGAATTTAAAGGTATGGTATTCGTGACAAATAGCTTGAAAACTAGTTTTAAAAAATTACATCTGGATGTTGTGGACTTATTATATCGGCAAAAGGTCGAAAAAAAAATTTCGGGTTTCCCGGAAGTAGCCATGGAGGGTTTCGGCTCAAAACGAAACTCAATAGATTGGGTACATCAAAATTTTAAAATTCTAAAAAGATGTCTGCAAGTAATCCGACTGGAAGGGTCGCCAAAGGTTTGGTACTGAAGTGACGGGACAAATCTCTCTTTCAAATTAAGGTTACGCATTGCCGGATCTTCAATACATATCTGCCCAACAAGTAATTCCGTCTTTCTGCGAGGGAGGTCATTCCTGCCTCAGCATACAGGCTGAGGACGGGGCTCGTCCGAAATGCGCCCAGCGCCAGCCGGAGACCACTGTGTGGACAGTATCGAGAAAAGTTTCAAGATGGAATCACGGGCCGACGAGTAGACCCAACAGGCATAGTCCATTACAAAACCTAACCAGTGAACCATATATTCGAAAAAAGACATGTCCTGTCGCACCCCATGAAGTGTTACTAAGAACTTTAAGGATATTTAATTTCAACATACATCGTTTGCGCAATTCTGTGACGTGGTATCTCCAATTTAGTTTAGTATCAAACTCCCAAACCGAGAAGCGAACGTGTGGTTAAATTCAAGTTGCCCCACCGTTTAGGGTAAGACGTGGGTCTACGTGCATATTCCGACTGCGACAAAAGTGAATGCATTGTGTTTTATCGGCAGAAAATTTTGTGCCCCGTTTCTCGGGCCTAATCACCGATGTTGTTCAATGCAATCTGTAGATGTCGTTCGGCAACGGAAATGTTGACCGACTATAGAAAAAACCCCAAGTCGTCGACGAATAAGTAGGAAAATGATGGACTTAGGTATGCACGAGGTGACACTGTTAATTGCGACTGCAAACAGGGGAACCGAAAGGACAGATCCTTTAGGAAAATCCCGTTTTTCAGTTCATATGGGTCTGATAAAATGTTATTTTTTCCATACTTTAAATGTTCTATCATGAAGAAAGTTTTGTATGAACCTGGGCAAGTGAACCTTTAAAATCCCACTCGTGAAGTTGTTGTTTAAAATGGCATTTGCGCCACGTTGTGTCATATTTCTTTCTCTATGTCCAAAGAGTACACCTATTACGTTTCTGTTTAGCCACATAACCTTCTTGGATGAAGGTTTCCAATCGCACGAGGTGGTCGATTGGGAACCTCCGTCGTTGTCGAAATCCACACTGAACATTAGTAAGCAAGCCACGAGATTCCAAAAGCCACATCAGGCGCTTATTGACCATTTTCTCAAACAATTTGCAGAAAGCAACTAGTTAGAGATATGGGTCGATCAGAGCCGGTAAGGTTTGTCTTACCGGGTTTCAAAAGCGGAATAAGATTAGCCCTACGCCAAACGTCAGGAAATCCGTCCGATAACCATAACGAATTTAGAAGAGCAGAATAATCTCAAGAGATTGGTCAGTCAGGTGGATGAACAATTTCATTGTGGAGCTTGTCTTCGCCCGCGGCAGTTTTCCTTAAGGAGTTGATGGCCCGTGCGCAATTCCCAAAACGTAAAAGGCCGATTGTAAATTTCAGTATTGTCGGAAGCGAATGAAAAGCCGTTTTTGTTCGCTTCTTCGTTTCCGTTGAAGAAAGACTTTCGTCATAGCGAGCGTTGCTGCTTACCGAAGCCCATTAATGTTACAAACTTCTCTAAATATAATTGGCCCAGAGCGAACACTGTTGATATTTTTTGAGGCGCTAAATAGACGTCAATGGTTTATGTTGGGTAATGTAGATGACCCTGACATTCAGTTTGATTGTTTACGGCATGTTAGCTCTGCCTTACGAGTTTAGTGCCACTTTTCATCTAAGCGTAGTGGTAAATACCCAACCTGGTATTCACCTCTACCATTCATGCACTTAAGTTAAAAATCGTTCTCACAATAATGGGGAGAGATAAACAATGTAATAAGCGAGTGGAATACGAGGCGAAAAGATCAATCTTCCACAATATGCGTGACACAGATTAAAAACGTTACCTGAACAAGATGGAGTTGACATTATAAGTAATCCGAAAAACATATGGCGCTTTATCGGGGGTAAAAAGAAGCAATTAAGAGTGCCAGAGGAAGTTGGGTTAAAATGGTGTACGAGCGGGGATGCCAAGACGTGCTGCAAATTATTTTCAGACTTCTTTAAGTCAGTTTTCTTTCCCCCGTGCAGGGGGCCTAATACGTCTACTGGTATGAACGGTCAGCATTTTACCCTGTTGGGAGTCTTTGGGTTCTTTAACTGTAACTGTGAATGATGTGGAGGTGGCATTGCGTAAACTTAAGAGTGGGAAAGCTATTGGCCCAGACGGCATTCCCATTAATATTTTGAAGCAGTGCAGTGAGTCGTTGTCGTGGCCTCTGTCATGTTGTTTAATAACTGTATAAAAAAAGGGGGGTTCCCATCAAAATGGAAAAATAGGGCAAGTAATTCCAGTACTTAAAAAAAAGGTAGTCGTTATAAGGTTGTTAACTATCGTCCGATAACTCTCTTGTCACATTTTCTAAAGTATTTGAGCAATCCTTCACAAGCACATTCTGCAAACAGTGTCTGACGTTTTTGCTGCTTTTACAGCACGGGTGTTTTACGAAACGGCTACAGTTACTAATCTTTGCAAATTTTTTTCTTACATGTTTTCTCTAAAACATGATAATTTAAAACTCAAACTGACGTATATACACTGATTTTTCAAAAGCTTTTGATACCGTTTGGGTTTATACTTTACTTTTTCATAAACTGAAATGGTTTGGCATCTTACGGCTGTTATTTAATTTATTGGAGAGTTATCTAACGGGTAGAAAGCAAACCGTGGTGGTCAATTCTGAGCACTCTATGGCAGAGTGCGTGACCTCTGGTGTCCCACAAGGGTCGATTTTTGGCCGCTTCTGTTTGTTTTGTATGTTAAACGACTTACCTAATTGGGGTGAAACATTTTAAGGAGGTAATGTATGCCGATGATGTAAAACTGTTTTGCCCAAATACGTCAAACTTCTGACTGTTAATCTGCTGCAGCAGGACATTGATTCGTTATCTCGTTGGTGCAAGGACTGGAAAAATAGATCTAACGTCAAAAAAGCTGTGTTCATTTTTTTACCAATAAAAGAATAAGGACGATACATAATTACATAATAAATGGCGAACGGTCTATCAAGGTGCACGGAAGTAAATGACCTCGGTGTCACAATAAGTCACGAAATTTTTCGTTTAATAAGCATATTTTTAAAATCATTTCCCAAATCCATGCGTCTAATGGGGTTTATTAGGAGAAATGTTTAAAAGAATTTTCACCAAAAACTATATGTATGCTTATTTTTCCATCGTGCGTAGCGCCCTTGAATATGCCAGCCCTGTGTGGAACCCAATAACAGGCCATAAAAACCAATAACTGCCAGTTTAGAAAGTGTGCAGAGGAAACTGATTAAAATGCTTTGTTTTAAGGTGCGGGTTCCTTATCACAGAGATGAGTTACATGGACATGTGTTCCGCTGGGGGATTTCTTACTCTACAGTCTAGGCGTAACGTCACTGATCTGTATTTCTTTACAAGATCATTTCACAATTGCTTACTGATAATAACTTGTTGGACAAGATAAACTTCCGTTTTACCTTCTAGAGCGACTAGGCAAAGGGGCATGTATGTTTTACCAAAATGCCGTAGAGATGTTTTTCCCTTACACTGCCTGAATGTATTC
The DNA here is from genome assembly GCA_024449915.1 of Sweltsa coloradensis. NCBI lineage: Eukaryota > Metazoa > Arthropoda > Insecta > Plecoptera > Chloroperlidae > Sweltsa > Sweltsa coloradensis. Next base: position 1,190 of record JAMZAV010015304.1, on the reverse strand, counting down.
AGGAAGTTTACAATGATCTAGCTCCGTCAGAGCTAGATCCATTAAATGTGTCCTTGTAGTCCAGTTTAGAATCGAATATCCGTTTGCATTTGTTGAGTACAGATTTTTATGATTGATTGTTTGTAGAGGGTCACTAGTAGATGAGAAATCGCGAGTATATATTTTTTCTATGTTGGGTTCTTGGAGCCAAATTTGGATTTTGGAATTTTCATACTTTTGGCAATAACTTCTCCAATATCGCGCGATCGAAAAATTTAAATTGCATTTCCATTTGATTGTTCAATAGGAATAAGATAACAACGGTTAGATTTGATTTATAGTAGAAATGTACGTCACTGACAAAAGTTCTGATAACATGTGTTTATTTTACAATACACGACCTGTTCCTAATGTGGAAAGTTGTTGCGAATTATTCATTTGGAACTAATAATTCATGAAATCTAATTACGTATCTTTTGAATGGACTAGCGTTTTTGTATCTTTAAAACTATGGAAAATAGGGGTGGTTTAGAAATCTCGTCGATTTTGAGCATAGAGATTTTATGCTGCGAAATCTCAAATCTGTGTATCTTTTGAGAGGTTTGGTAGTATTCAAGAAGGCGGTGGAACTCTTTTAGCAAAGTAATTGTTGTAAAAAGACAGTTGAATGATGGATGGTAATGAATACGGGAGGAAAATGGATTTAAATGTGAAATAGGCCGAGCCTTAATTTGGTAAGATGACTAATTAAATAATATATATTTTAAAAGGGACCACAGGACTTTCACTAGTTTAAACCTATGCGTTTTGACCTCACATGTGTTTAAAATTTTACATAAAACTATCTCGCATCAGTTAAAATACTTATTTTTGTAGCCATAGAGATTAAGTTTTTATTGTAGCTATATAGTCCGGGGTCTATACGCAAATTTGAGGTCGAACCTTGGACAAATTGCAACAGAAGCGAATTTTGGTATCATTGGATTCAGGAAACAAAACTTAATAATCCATAAAGAAACCCTAAAATCCCCAAAGGGTGGGGGGGGGTTAATCATCCCCTAAATGAAAGTGTAAAAAAATTGAATTTTTTAAAAAATGGTAAAAAACCCAGTACCATGTATTTAACAAAGCTTTTTTAAGGGTTTTTTCGAAAAAAAAAAATGACAATTTGTTCAAAATTAATTTTGTGTCCAGCAGAGGGGCAATGAAGG
>JAMZAV010015303.1:0-11595 GCA_024449915.1 Sweltsa coloradensis | reverse complement strand
TTTAGACTTACCGTAAAATATTTTCTCGGAATGTCCCAGGAAAACATTTCTCCCACATTTTACACAAAAGGCGTAAAAATTATCAATTTCGAAAATCGTTTTGCACCGTACTTAAGAGGCGGCGGACAGCGTCCGGCGGCGTACTGAAAGTGTCCCGGAAAACAAATTTGTCACAGGTCTTCGGATAAACGACAAACGTCACCCGTAATCTATCGTATCGCGGCCGTACGCGGACCGATTCGCGATTTTGTCGCGTCAACGAGGTTTTCCAACTACGAGGTATTCCGAGTACGAGGTTTTCCACGCACTCCGCGTAGCGGCTTCAAGCCGCGCTTGCGCGACTTGTCAACGATTATAGGATGGGAAGGTGGGACACATGGGCGTGCGCAGGGGGGACCTTGGCCACCCAGTGTCCTTTTTATAGATACGAGTATTTTTAGTTGAATTGGGTATGATTTGAAATTTGTTAAAGTCTAGCCGAGCCGAGTATTAAAAGCTTGATTTTCACAGGTTCACCATGTGATTAATAAAATTCAAAATATTGGTAGAATCGACTATATCATCTTCCACGTCCTCAACTATTATTACACTAGCACTCGATCCTGCTCGCTTAAACACTAAACACCGCGGCGAATATTCGAATCCGTATGATACGAGCAAGCCTTCTCAAAGGCATCATTGAACCACGCCTCTGTTTGTAATGTTATCAAAATAACAATCACGTTTCTTATCCTATAATTACGATGAAAATGCACCAAAAAAAATTGATTACAAATAAACATTTAATATAAATATCTATAGTTATTACGGTACCCTTGTCAAATAAGAATTTTTAAAGGAAATAATTACCAATAACCTGATTTGTTGCAAAGATCTTCCAAACACCTTTCTAAACAAGATACTAAAACTTCCCTATCATCGGACCGCCATATTGGAAAATGGCGGCCAAGAAGTACTTTTATCAAATATTATATAAATGGACAAAATATCGCATCGGCAACAAAAAAACATTCAATTACCTACAAAACATGTACCTTCTATATTTTTTATAGAAACAACGGTTATACGTCACAAACCGTGATTTTTAATATATCATGCTGCTTATTTGAGTACCAGATGATTTCTTTACGCCCAGCATCAAACTATGCCCGGTAAATCTGAGAGAATTCGATTTAAACCAAAAAGGACTTCTGTACAGTGTTTGTGACAGCTTCCATTAGCGTAGTATTTAAAAAAATTAGGTCTGCGAAATCGGATTTTGCATTTACCCGGAATTTCGTTTTACCATTGTTGGTATTTCCTCAAAAATTTAAGCATTAAATAATGCATTGGAGAAAAAAAATATTTCTATGCACATTGAAATGGCTTGATAACGATCCGATTACAAACAAAGTTTTATTCCAATATTAATTGCTTAAATTTCATTAATTGCTGCTGCTAATTCCTAATATTCACAATATGAATTCGTGCTGTTTTTACACTTTTTGTTACATCATTCACTCCGATTGTTATCTTAGTCACTTTAATGTACGTAGAAAGAATTTTTCCTCCAATGCAATTTAATGCTTAATAATGGACAATTAAATAGGTCATTTTTGAGGAAATACCGACAATGGAAAAATCGAAAATGCAAAATCAGATTTCGCAGACCTGATTTTTTAAAATACTAATGGAAGCTTTCATGAATACCGTACTTAAGTCCTTTTGTGTTTAAATTGATTTCTCACGGATTTACCTGCCATTGTTTGATGCTGGACGCGAAAATTAGAAAATCAGCTGGTACTCAAATCAGCAACATAATAATATGAACCATGATTTTGTGACGCCGTGTGTAACCGTTGTCTCTACCAAAAATATGGTAGATACTATTTTTGTAGAAAATGATAAAGGAAATATTTTGACATTGCAATTATTGATTGATATTATGAATTCATTGAATTGTTATTGTTTTGTTAATTTGTCTCTTCTATGTTTGTCTCTTTTATCTCTATGTTCTATGTTTTATAAGTTCTTGTTTATTATCACAGTTTGTTGTGTAGAGGCTGGCAGACACCTTGTGCTTGGGGCATACTGCCCTTTTCTGCCAACCTTCCTACTAAGCCTATTAGTGGAAAATAAATAATAATAATAATAATAATAATAATAATAATAATAATAATAATAATAATAATAATAAAAATAATAATAATAATAATAATAATAATAATGTTGTGTCCATCTCCAACCTTTTTGGATATGTACGATAACAAACACTTAATGGCCGCCGTTTTACAATATAAGGGAATTTTTTCCTCTTAAGAGGATGGGATACTCGCGAAATTAAAACTACGCGAAATTACAGTTTTTTCGTGATATCTTGAGAACGATGCAAAATATCTCAAAACGGATTCTAGACCGAATTGTGGTTTTGTTAGAACTATATAATGCAAGAAAAAATATTCAAATATAATAATTGGTGCGGTTTATATCTAAAATATGCATTTAATTAATTAAATTTCTAATTAAAAACTTAATAACCATCACATTACAATATTTTTTCTTGCATTATATAGCTCGAACAAAACCACAATTCGGTCTAGAATCAGTTTTTAGATATTTTGCGTCGTTCTCGAGATATCACGAAAAAACATATTTTTGCGTGGTTTTAATTTCGCTACTATCCCATCCTCTTAACGCCTATATGAGGTCTTCTTTGACCGAACTAGAACATGGTTTTCGGCCGTACCTTTTTATCTCGTCATCCCACTTTTATGTTTTATAACAAAAATGCCTTGAGGTATCAAGTGTTGATAATAGCAATTCTTCTGTCAAATACATTGTAAGCCGTCCTGAAAAAATAATCCTGAAAATGTTTCGCCTGGGGCTATGCCCCAGACCCCGTCCCTCCTCCGGTGCCACCCCCCGGTGCATTCCCCTATCAGTATGGGGATCCTGTGCCCTCACCTCCAATTGTAAAATCTCTGCGCACGCCTATGGTGATGACCAGGTGTGTAACAGGTGACCCCAGCGTTAGTTCAAATCTAGGTGCTTAACGCCTATAACATGCGAGTCAAATTGATGGCAGGCGCCCAACGCTTATCGACTACTTTACCAGCATTGGTCCCTGCTCCAAAAGTAAGAACCAACCAAGTCCAACCAAAGTCTATTTTTCTTGCTCCAACTTATTCTGAGGAAATAATAGATACGATAAATAAACAGGTAAATCCGAACAAAGGTACAGGTAACGATAATATTTCTCCTAAATCTATTATTGCCGCTATAAATCAATCACAGCACCGTACCAAGCCAATATTTTCAACACTTCTTTCACTAGCGGAACACTTCCAACAAAATTAAAAATAGCCAGAGTAGTGCCAGTTTTTAAAACATGCAAGTTTTCTAACAACCAACATTCTTCCAATTATCTCCAAAATCATGACACGCATTATGAAAGCCAGGTTGGAAAATTTTCTTCTCAAAACAAATTTCCTCCACCCTAACCAATACGGATTCAGTAAAAATTCAAACACCACTACCGCAACTACTGACCTAATTACTTACACCCAATTGCAACTAGATACAGGAAACTACACTGCGGGTATTTTCTTAGATCTTAGTAAAGGATTCGACACAGTAAACCATAATATCTTACTTGATGATTGATATGAGTGTCGAGAAATGCAAATTTGTTAGCACTAGTAGGCGAAAGTTTAATGTAAGAAATCCAATGTATATGCTTTTGGGGGAGGTGTTAAAGAGGGAGAAAATCTATAAGTATTTAGGCGTGATTCTAGAGCAGGGTTTAAATTGGGAGAGGCAAGTGCAGTTGGTTATTAAGAAAGGTGCACGAGTGTTAAATTTTGTAATGAGAATATTAAAAGGAGCTTCGTTTGAAATAAAAATACAAGCCTATAAAACCTTTGTGAGACCAGCTTTAGAATATGCAGGAGCAATTTGGGATCCTTACTATGAATGTGAAATAATGGAATTGGAAATTGTACAGAGAAAAGCTGCCAGAAAGGTTAAATGATCAAAAAAGTGGTGGACAGAATAAACTGATTTAAATGGTAAACAGATTAGGATATATGAAAGTATGGGAAAGCTGACAAATGATTACGGATGGGATACCTTGGAATTGAGAAGAAAAAGAGACAGGCTCTGTAAATTGTATAAGGCGTCAAGGGATTTTCCTGGCTGGGGAGAGATCAATAGTTCCCTTAAAAGGGGGATTGATAAGGGTAGGGGGGATCATGATTGGAAATTTAAAAGAGATATTGTTAAGACATAATAATATGTAGGAAAATTTTCATTTATTAATAGAACAGTATCTGAATGGAATTTGTTACCTGAGAGCACTGTACAGAAAGATGGGCTAATACATTTTAAAAGTTCTTTGGAAAATTTGTAAATTAATTTTGTAAATAGTATGAAATTGTATATTTTAGTATTTTTAAATGTTAATATTGGACCTTGCCACCATACAAACTTTGTATAACTTTAAGCTTGTAAATAAATAAATAAAATAAATAAATAAAAATAAAAATAAACTTGAGAAGGCTGGTGTACGAGGGGTCCCTCTTGAATGGTTTCGTAGTTACCAGAGTCATAGAATCCAGTTTGTAAGTATATCCTCCACCCACAGTAAAACACGAACACTATCCATGGGGTTCCACAAGGATCAGTTCTTGGACCAATTCTTTTTCTTGTCTACAGTAACAATATTGGAGATTTGCGTCTAAAAGGAAAAGTAAACGGTCCCAATCTCCAAACCCTTCTGGAAGACATGCAAACAGATCTACAGCTGCTCTCGGAATTGTTTAAGCTAAACAAATTAACACGCTAAAAAACAAAACTACCGGTACATAATTATATCACCTCCCCAGCAGAAGAGTAAAAAACACTAACAAATAATAACTATTGATAAGATCCCAATCAATCAAGTTGACTCCGTTAAATACATAGGTCTCTATATAAACAAACATCTAAAGTGGAATGTCCATATTTCCTATTTCCAACATACAAAAAAATCACCAGTAATTGGTATCCTCTATACACTGTCCGCCTGCATCCCACCCCCAACACGAAGAATAATCTACTTCTCGCTAGTACAATACCTAAACATAATTATGGAAGTGCCTATAACGTTCATCAACAACCGCTAAAAACTCTTCAAAACAGAGCAATAATGAATGTATATAATTTCCCACCACTAACTCCCTCTGACTCTCTTTATTCAAACAATAACATACTCAACATTGAATCGCTCAACAGATTTGAAAATGGTATGATGATTTATAAATATATTAATAACACAGTTTAATCAACAAACACTTTCACTCAACAAACTCACGTATAGTACACGTACTCATGGAAATCTTAACAATGGGAAAGCCACAATCAACTTCAGGGGGTGTCAAATTTACAACCAGCTCCCAGATAGATAGTATAAAGATGATTAATAAGCAGGGGAACCAACACACTAAATCTAAAACTAAAAATTCGGTTATAAAAAAATTCATACGCAACCTATTATATATTTATTTCCAAGCTTAACATTATGCATCAACAATGTTTGTGTGAGTATTTTTGGTTCATTGTCCTACCCTACATGAAGCCTACCATGTTATTCTTATTTCTTATATCTAGTTACTTTTAGCTAGTTCTTTATATCGTATTTAATATTTATACATAGATTACAACAAACTCATGCGCAACGTTTTGTTTCGTATAACTTGTTGCCATCATAGCCAAATTGTCATAACATTTTAGTATTATGTATATCACAGATTTGGTCCTTACTCTTCTTTAATGTTTTTAAATTTGTTTCATTATTTTTGCATCCCTAGCATCACTTTTCATAATAACCCACTCCTGCAAGCCACCTGGTCTTTTTGAGGGCAAATACTAAAACTTGTAATATGTATTTAAATTTCTTAAAGAAAAAACATGAACTGAGGCATCAGTTGCCAGTGCCCTTAGGCGGACACTTGTTTGTAAGCGTAAAAGTGTTGTGCATACTAGTAAGTGACTGGTGACATCACCAAGAAATAATACTAAAATTGTTTTGCGGCCACCACGTGAAACATGAGGTAGGATGCATAGTTGTAATGTATTAAAATCTAACATAAATACACAATCACTTGTTGTAAGGGCGGGTATGGCTTTACGCCTTGATTTGGGTTTAGGGGGAGGGGCGGGGGCGCCGACTCATACTAGGCAGTTTACAAAACATTACAATTTTAATAAAGTTCGATTGGCAAAGACAACATATACCGTTACTTACATATTTTATGCTCCTTTGAGTGCGTTCGTCATTTGTTCCTAGTACTCAAATTTTTTTGTTCTTGGTTTCATATTAGCAAAGTTTGTTACCTCGTTTTCAAAATCACGTGATTCGGACACGTTTCTCACTATTTAGCAATGGTAAATTTGATAAACGACCTTCAGCAGAAAGATTGCAATTTATATAGCACGGAATGAGAAATATTCATCACCAATTAAGTGAATATAGTCATTTTTGTAAAAACAATGTGTCAAATTTTGGTTCTAAACAGGAAACTTTTGAGGCAATGTTATGAAAATCTTCAAAGTGATCTTCCAGCTTGGTGAAAATAACAAGAACTTTGAAGAAAACCTGACACCTGAAATGTTCTTCTGCAGATGAAATGGGAGAATCTTTTGCAAGCTCATCATGAAATCGTTCCTTTTTAGTACAAAACTTTGTGTTGATTCAAACGAGTTTGTAAACCCCTCTGATTATTTAATAATATTATGAATGAACGCTTCATCAGAGCGCATTGCTGACATTTCGGCTTCGCATGACATTATTAATCTAACTTGTCGTTGGAAGATTTATTTCTGAATTATGAAGGTATTTTGACAGAGCAAATACTTTGCACAGTACTTTGAGCCAAAAACAGAGCAGAACTTTAAACTCAAACTACTTGTCTACCGACCTTGATGGGGATCATAAATGTAACACTTTTGTTTCATTACAAGTTGATACAGCAACAACTTCTTCTTTGTTTTCTGAATCCATTGCAATCGAATGTCAAATTTCAATTTTTTTGTCACAATAAAACATTTTGTCTCTTCCATTACTGTACATGGATTGCCTATTGTTTCCATAACTGGACATAAATTGTCTATTGTAGGGGAATTGCTATACTAGCTATGGTCTCGTCTATGGCGACGTCATTTTCGCGACTTCTGAACACACCGAGCGCGAGTTGCCCTTGTGCTGTTGAGAAAAATACTCGCCTATAGCGCATCGCTTAGTAGAGAGGTAAGGAGTCTCTGTAGACACCAACCCGCCTTGAACAGCGCCCCTGACCATGTCCTTACCTTGGCCAGTAACCCTGGCCTTCCCTTGTCCCTCAATCCTGGCGCCATCCTTGAACAGTAACCCTGACTTTACCCTTGAACCGTAGCCCTGACCTTACCCTCAACCATGCACTGCAGTCCTACATCATTTTATAATACCTACATCCCCAGACTGCCCAATGGCCTATTCTATCCTCCCTCCTCTTTCAGAACTAGCCCCCCACACGACTGGTGTATTTTCAAAACCAAAAACACCTACAATAATAATTCTCGTACTTCAGCCTCCTACATCCACATTCCACACACATTCTAGACACCGTACTACACTAACCTCTCTCTCTCTCTTCGCGCGGGAGTCTCAGGTACGCGTACAGCGTCCACGTCAGACGTAGCCTCCCCTTGAACCGTAGCCCTGACCTTACCCTGAACCATGCACTGCAGTCCTACAGCATTTTATAATACCTACATCCCCAGGCTGCCGTATACCCGTCTACCTCCAAGTGCAATTGGCGTATTCTATACACCCTCCTCTTTCAGTACTAGCCCCCCACACGACTGGTGTATTTTCAAAACAAAAAACACCTACAATAATAATTCCCGTACTTCAGCCTCCTACATCCATAAAAATGCATACATTCTAGACACCGTACTACACTAACCTCTCTCTCTCTTTCGTTCTCTCTCCGCTTGGGGGGCTCACGTACGCGTATGGGAGACCGTATGAAAATCCGTCTGTTAAAGAGTGCGCTGCGAGCGGTGAAGTTCACTCAGATTAGTGGGCGTGTGCACCCGCCATCTAAAATACACGCGCAAATTGTCAACAAGAATCGCATAGCTCCAAACATTTACGTATATTAAGCGTTTCATACTATGGGTGCATGTTTACGCACATTTTAAAACTTATTTAACATGGACGCTAAGTCCCGCTGTTGATGGATGAGCAAAAGTTAAAGGCGGATATTAGTTCCAATGCTATTATAGTAACATCGCTTGTGGTAGTAGCAATTTCGTCGTGATCAAATGGTTTTACCAAAAACTAATTAGTGTTTTTTGGGCACTTCACTTTTTTTAAAAGTACACATCACCATAACCTTAATTCATGTATAATACTTAGTTTAAGATCCGTTGTCAGAATCGTGGAAATGGGCCTAGCCGAAAAATCGACAAAAATATATAAACTTATGTTAAAGCTTACTTCTAGCTAGGGTTCTGCTAGGCCTTCCCTTTTTTTGGTACACTCACCTACTTCATTATTTATACTAGGAAACGTGGTAGATACCAAGCCTAGTGTCAGATTGGCCCACAACCTATCCACTAAGTAATTCACCTTCTAAAGTTACTAGTCATGAGGATATCTTCGATTTTAGGCTAGATAAGCTAAACAGCTCTAAACTCAGAATTTCGAGTCCTGCTTAGACAGTTTTCATCAAGACGGATAACCTTTGTCTGGCTAGAGATGTTAACAAACAACAAAAACAACATATTAAACATGTACAAAAAAAAAAAAAAAAACAAACAAAAAAAAACACCCAGCTAAATTTTTTGGGGGGTCGGTGAAATTGAAGTCTTCGCTCGCTCATCCAATGAGTCAGTGTTGTGTGCCTGAATGCAACAACCGTAAAGGCGGCCATAAGTTCCCAAAAGATAAAAGTAAACATCGTTCGTGGTTAGTAGCAATAAGTCGTGATAAATGGTTACCCACAAATCACAGTGTTGTTTGCCACCTCCACTTCAAAGAAGACGATTACATACAGTCCAATTATTATGGTAAGTACTTTTTGTTTAAGATTCGTGTAATATTATCGTCGGTAGACTAGGGCCTAGGCCGAAAAATCGAGGGCTATATAGAGCATACTGTTCAGCTAGCCTACTGCTCGAGCTAGACTACGCCTAGGCCTACCCTAGTTTGGTAACCACCTCCTCTTCTTCATTATTTTAGCCTTAGCCTAGGAAAAGGGATAATAAATACACAAAGCCTAGTGCTAGGTAGGCCTACACCTACTAACACCTAGTAATTCACCCTTCTAAAGTTTCTAGGCCTAGGGTCTAGGCCCATGACGACTCTTCTAGGGGCTAGGATAGGCCTAAAAGGCTAAACTGAAACGAATTTCTCGAGTCAATATGCTTTAGGACTAGGCTAATTCTGGTGACTGGATAATCTATTAAATATGTGCCTCGGATTGGTTCACAAACCCAAAAACATACTTGTTTAACATGGTACAAACCGAGTTTGTCTAGGCCTCGTCCCTAGCCCTCTGGTAGAGATGTCCAGCTAAGTGTAGGCTAGGCCTAGGTGATTTAAATGCCTTAAAGTGTGGTAGTCCCCTAGGCTTCTTAGGCATTATAGGCCTACGTCTGTAGGCCTATACCTACACAATTGTAGATCCGCCTGGACTAAGCCCTGGTTGCATCATAGATGATTCCCTCTTCCCAACATGCACCATGTAGGCCTACGGTGTGGTCAGTGCCGTTCAGTAGTCGCGAGACTTGAACTTGAGATCAATTTGGGCAAAGAGTGTTTTAACCTAAGACCCATCAACTATAATTTTTGTTTGTTGAATTACTTGTTTCCATGGCAATCACCAATCAAACTATTGCAATACAGTACTAAAGCACCCTCGCTTACATTATTGTCGCAATCGGGATTGGATAATAGGCCTATGTAGGCTTAGTCAGCAACTTAATAGCACTTGTTACAATGGGATCGTAGGGAAGTTGGTGAAATTTTATAGCTACGACAGCGTTCACAATAGCGACAAGTGATTTGGGGTTTTAGTCCCTGTTCATATTACTAGCGTTCAACGCAAGTTGGTGGCCGGGTTACACGGGTAAAATTTGTCATATAAACAGCCGCGGGTTGCAACGACCATTGGGTTTCTAGGCCTATACTAATTTCAACCAACTTTTTAACTCGTGTCGAACGCTAGTAATATGAACGGAGTCTTACGGCATTTGATAAAGCCCTTCAGATAAATAACTCATAATTTTGTCATTGTATTTTATTTAATGGTTAATTTAGTAAGTCCTTTACAATAAATTATATAATATTTCAGTTAGGCACATTAGCCATAGACCACCACCATACAGTTTTAAATACACAACCACCATACAGTTTTAATTACCGGTACAGCTTATCGAAACACGGTAGGCAGCCGCAAGGGCATAGTCACAGTGAAAAAGACACTTGTTAACAATGTAAACAAAAATTAATCTAGTATTTACAAGTGTAGCCCTACAAAACTTACAATTACATCCTAATCCTACTAGGGTATCTAGGGAAATATCAACATATTAAACAAATTCAAATCATAGTTAAAATTATGTACTAGGCATACATACTAGGCCTACTTACAAGTGTAGCCCTACAAAACTTTCATTAATCTTATCCCACTAGGATATCCTGGAAGGGCATAGGGAAATGTGAAATGTGACTTTCAAGATCACAAAAAGTCAATTAGTACATATTTTAATTATTCTTAGGCCTATGTTGGTCAGCCCCTATGTAGAAAAGTTGGCCTATTTGCTACACAATTTATATAAATTTTTGTTTTTGTTTTAGGGAATGCCCCATTGAAAAAGGTACTGAAACCAGATTCTGTGCCAAATTGCTTTGCATGGACATCCGAGCCTTCAGTTTCACTTTGCAACAGAGAGAGAAGAGCAGCAAAACGTCTGCAGCGACTTAGTATCGACACCGGAGAAGAAATCGTACCAGTGGTTTACGAAGAAATTGAAATCGAACATGAACAATCCTCACCGGAACCTGACCATCCTCACTTGGACCAGGTTGTAAACCTGGTTAATTGTTCAACACAGACCTCCGTTCGTCAACTTCCTCCTAGAGACATCCATCGTTACTGGAATGACGATGAAGCTATTCACTTTTATACTGGCCTAGAAAACTATAAAAAGTTTATGTTCGTGTTGGACACACTGTAGCATACCACCCTTTCAAAGCCTACCATCAGTAGGAATTTTGTTTTTTTGCAATTAAAAGTATAAAATGTAAATGTTCATTTAGCCACCTGGCTACCTTCGTGTAATCACGTTGGGTCTTATTTTTTTGATTAACGTGTAATTAAATTAATGGTAATTAAATATGTGTGCAATACACAGCCAATGATGTACTGTGTATGCTTGGTAATCGGGTTTTAAAGTGAGGCAAGGTAAAGTGTGCATTGCACGGGATTTAACCCAGGCTTTAGGAACGTCAGCCAGTGAGCAAAACAACCCAGTTTGCAGTCAGACAAGGGGAGCTCAGGAATGGGAGAGGGTACTGGTGCTGAACGTGCG
>JAMZAV010015302.1:0-10000 GCA_024449915.1 Sweltsa coloradensis | reverse complement strand
TTTTCCATTGGTTTATAGGACTAGATAAAAAAAATACTTTATTTAATTTTTGACAAGCCTAGCCAACCCTAGGCCAGCACAACTTTGTTCTGCCCACTTTTTCCTTTGCAAAAAAAACTAGTTTTGATTACTAAAAGCCAAATTTCAGATAAACAATAGTATGTTTGTCCCCCGGGTTTTTTTACAAAAATGTTCGGAAATAAAACATATTTTTTTTTTTTTAGCAGTTTAGCCATGATCAAAGTCAGCTTGCTGCTACACACAATGTCGAAGGAAGGTTTTCGAATTGAGCGTGATCACTTTGTTTAAAAATTTGGGCAACAACCCAATCATTTCAGAAAAACTCGTCTTTGTTTGGCCCGGTTTATAAAAAGGCACTGCCTTTCTGGGAATAAAAAAAATAAAACGTTTTCGAGCTCTTTGTAGGGCAAATTTTTTAAAAGTTTCTGGTTTTCGGAACCTCACCCCACGTAAATAACACAATACTCTTTCAACTCAAACCCATGACTTTTTCCCCAACGATACCTTTGCAAAAATTTTCCCAAAATTCCCTTCCCCGAAAACGAAAACGACTCCTTTTTTTAAAATTGCTTTTTCAACTCATCTCCCCACAAAACTCAAGAAGTGGGGTCCATTCCTTATACCGTCTTTATCCCAGGGTTTAATACCACCTTTTACCCAGGATGTACATGAATCCGGGTCTAGATATTTAAATCCTATTGTTTTTGCTAATACCATAAAAATTTAAAAAAAAAATTTGATAAAATTTTATTTTTTAAAAAAATAATTTTACAATGGAATTTAAAAAAAAGTAATGTGATCCACAAAAAACAAAAAACTTGTAGAAAACAGCCAAACCTTACCCACTAAAAAAAAATTGAGATCTAAAAAAAGGGGCCCCCAAGCTCATCTACCCCTTCACTTTTCCCGCATTCTTAATTCTTTAAACGTACAGTGTCCCAAAACCACCCTTTCGAAAAAGCTTGGCAAAATAAAATTTGCATGTTATTACTTTTAAAATTAAATAAAAAAAAAAGAACTTGGTTAAAAAAACTTTTAAAATTTAAAAATGAAAAATTCTTTTTTGCCAAGCTTTTCGAGGATGTTTTTGGGGGACCTGTAGGGTTTATGAATTAAAAAATGCGAAAAATTGGGAAAGGGTAGATGAGTTTGGCCCCTTTTTTTTAGACTCATTTCTTTGAGTGTTAAGGTTTGCTTTTATTTCTACAAGTTTTTTTATGTGTGTTTAAATATTTCAAAATTCAGATAGCAATACAAAAATTTAGTGAAGAACAGTAAGTAACAGTAAGCAGGGAAGGGAATCAGCGTGTAAAAAAAAAAAAATTTTAAAAATAAAAATATATTACACTAAAAAAAAGATTAAAATAGTAGATAAAAAAAAGAAATTTAAATGGAAAAATTAAATACTTATACCAGAAAAAAACATTTTGTAAAAGCAACATTTTGGCAGTTTAATACGGGTAAAAACATTGAATAGAACAAATATAGAACAGTGAAATTTAGAGTGCAAATTTCCCTGTACATTAATTATAAAAAAAACTTATGCCAACAAATTCACAATTTACAAATACAAAACAACCCAAAATTTCACTGCATTTTTTCGTAAAAAAAAATGATTTACCCTCTTTTTTGTTTTTCAAAAATATTTCTCTAAATCTCTGATTTCTTGGGAAAATACTTTTAAAAAAAGAAAGGTATAGTGTAGCTAAGTGTTTTTTTCCCCAATCCCTTATTTAAAAACCCGTGGCAACGGGTTTATATTTCCCGAAGTTTTGGGCGAGTAGAAGTAGTGTGATTTATCCCAATTTTGGGGTATTAACGAAAAAATGTTTAAAAAAACTAATTTATATGGAATAATTTCGTAAAGGAAAAAACGTTTTGTAGTCTATAACATTCTAATTGTTTAAAATTTATTTTCAAAATTGTTTTCATCTTAATTATTTTTTTGGGAATTTAAAAGATTAGCTTTAGCGGTGATAACGAAGCATTTCCCCAAAAAACAAAACCTTTAAGAAAAAAACCAAAACCTCTGCAAGGGTTTATAAAACCATTTTAATTTTTAAAATTTGGGTAAAATATTTTTAAAACTGCAAAAAATTTGGAAGCGCATGACCTTCAGCTTTTTACATATTTTTCAGTTTGGATTTTCCCAAACAAAATTTAAATCAATTTTCCAAACCCCAAAAAAAGGATGGCTGTAAACATTTTTCCCAATTGGGGTATCACACGAACAACCAGATAAATTTTTTCCCCCCCGCTTTTCAGATGAAAGCTTTCCCCCAAAAATTGTGGGCAAAATTAACCCATTGATATTAGTATTTCGCCCCCGCGTTAGGGGCCATAGGAATGTCCCCACAATCTTTGTTTTTTTAATATTTACGATTAGCCTTTCCCTCATGGTTCCACCCGAGTAAATTTTAGAAAATCATTTTTTAAAGGTAATTTTCCTGGGAATTTTTAAGTTTTTTTGGATAGACATAAAACAAAGTCATCCCGCGTAGCAAAAAAAAACAAGCACTTTAAAAATCTAGGTGCCCGTTAGGGGGCCGCAGCCAAAACCCCCGGTGCGCCCACAAACTCAAGCACCTTATACACCAAGCCAAAATTTTGGGGGGATTTTCGAAAGGGGTTTCCCCCAAACCGTCATGTAACGTGATTTTGAACTTGAAAACTATCACAAAACGGGGGATTTTAAAGGGACCTGACAACACATGCCAAATTTTATTGGGGGACGACCCTTCCCCTTTTTGGTGAAAAAATGGCTTGGGAAAAATGCCCCCCAAAAATCCCCTTTTAAGGGGAAAACCCTAGAATCGATCCCTATTTGGGTAATAAGAAAAATATGTGTACACCAAAACAAAAATTATCTCGTTTAAGGGCCCCACTGACGTGGTTTTTTTTTACAGTGGGGGAAAAAATTTTTGGGGAATTTTTTTTCATGTTTTTGAATTTTATTTTTAAAAAGGGAATCAAACCAGCTCAGAGGGTCATTTGGGGTTTTTAAAAACCCAGATTTTTTTTTCCAAACAAAAATATGTACGTTTTTTGCAGCGTTGAAGGTAACTTTATTCAAATATCTCTGTAAAATTTTTTTTATATGAATTTTTTTAATTTTTTTGAAAATTTTACAAAAAAATAACACGAAGTGTTTTAATTTTTTTTCACTTTTTTTAATTTCGTGAGGCCCTACCAATTGGGCTACTTCATTTGCTTCATTGGGAAGTTTTTAAGGGATCAGGAAAATCATTTTACGGTTTTCCCAAAGATAAAAACTGTTGACGGTGGGCTGATTCCCCCAAGACGCTGCAAGAACAAAGGGGGACTCAGCTCCAGATTCCCGGGCCCTCATTTTTGTGGTGTGTAGCGGGAGCCCCAAAGGGTAAACTTTAAGGGGGGCGCGAGGGTTGCCATGCCCCTGCCCCCTCCGACCTGTTAAAAACACGGGAAACACACATCGGGCGGGGGCGGAATGGACGTGGGGACGTCTGTTTTTACGGGGTAAGTTTCGGTGAATGAAAAATTTGTATTGTATTGTTTTAAATTTTAGTCCCCAAAGGTAAAAAAACCGTGTTTTAATACTAAACGCCCATTTGTGTTTTGGTTTAAACATAAATCAAAAAGTACAAAACGTAGATTTTAAAAAAATCAAAGGGGTTTTACACAATTGGCAAGATACAAACAAAACCCCAATAAGGGCCTAGGAAAAAAAGCCCGAAAAAAGGGAAAAGTAGTACCGTCTCACCCCGAAAAAATTTTCCCCCCCCATAAACAACTTTCTTTACCCCACGTAAATATAAAACAATGAAAGGGTTTTTATTTATTCAAAAAAATATTTTATGAATACTTCCCCAAAACCGTAGGCCCACTTTGGGCGAAATTAAAAAAGGCATTTTTTTTGGGAAAAACCTGGGCTTGGAAAAATTTAGGGCAGGTCCGGCAGGATCAGGAGAATTCGTTTTTAAAACCCCAAATCAAATCATTTCGAAATATTTTTTATTTCTAGTAGAATTTTTATTGCGACAAAAATTTTTCCACAACAAGCACAAAAAAAATAGCAATCTAGGGAATATTTTTTTTTTTTCTACCCCCCTTTTTGAAATAAAAAAAAGTCCGCCCCCACCGGGATTTGAAAACCTTTTACCCCACCCCGGGGGTTTTTTTCCCACTAAAAAAAATCGAGAAAAAAAAGTGAATATTTGTCTGCTAGTCTTTGAAAAGAACAGTTGGGAAAAAGATCGGTCTGGTTTAGCCCGGGGGTTCTGGGGCGGACCCCCCCCGGGGGGGGGGTTAAATTATTACAAAATTTCCATGTGTAAAAAATTATAATAGGGGTTTTTAATAGTTAAAAATTCCCAAAAAATATTATTTTATTAAGAAAAGAGTTACCATAATTCTAAAGCAAAAGGGGGGGAAATTTCTTTTGTTCTATAATTTTTTTTTTTTCAATAATTAATTTTTTCCTTTTAACTATTTTATAATTTGGGAAAAACTTTTACCACCGCGCTGGATTTCCCCCGCATAATAATATTTTTCACATTCGCCCCGTGGAAACCCACCAGCCACTTTTTCTGGTTTTTGGGTTAAAAATAAGAGTTTGGAAATAGAGAACGGTTTAGTGTGCACTTTAGACACCAGGAAAGGATACATGCAGGCTATGTATGAAACCACCCAAATATTCGTTTTTATGCATTTTGATTTTCTATGGAATTTGTTATGAGAATTTAGAAAGTGAAAAATCTTGTATCGTTGTGGGGTCGGAAACTGGAAATTTTAGTACCGGGAATTTGTGAGAAAGGGGGGGGGGGGGGGGGGGAACGGGGCGAAAAAGTTAAATCTTTTTCCCCTTTTTGGCCCGGGGGGCAAAATCGCCCCATTTTCCCCCCGGGGGCTATGCATTTAAAAATTAACCTTTTCGAATCCCCCAGGCCTTAACGGTTTTGGCCTTCCAAACCTAATTACCCCCTTTGTTAATTGGGGGGGGGGGGTTAATAATGGCCTTAAAAAAAATTATTTTCCTCAAACCCAATTTTATTTAAACCCAAATTTTTTCGGTCTTCAAAATAAAGTGGAAAAAATTTAACAAAAGAAGAATGTATTAAAAAAAACTGTTACCAAAATGTTTTTATTTAAACAGGGGCCTTATTATTTCGGAAAACCCAAATTAAACCACTATGAATGGTCCCAAAAAAGTTGTTTTAAAATTTTCCCAAAAAAAAAAAATATTTACCCCTTTTATGGGGCAAAAGCTTTTTGGGAAAATTTAGGGCCAGGGGGAAAACCAAATTCCAGTAGGGAGAATCCCAAAGGGGCCCAAAAACCTTTTTTTTATGTTCCAAAAAAAATTAAAAATTTTTCCCTTTTTGGATGTCCCCCCCGGGCTTTCCAAATTTTTTTTGGGTTTGGGAAAAAAAAAATCTGCTCCAACCCCAAAAACCCGGAAAAAAGGGAAAAAAAAGCTAAATTAAAAAAACTTTTAAAAAATTGCTTTTGTTGAATTTTCCACGGGGCCGGGTTTTGGAAATTTCACATTTTGGGGTTTTTTGTTTTAAAAAAACCAAGGGTTCCCAAAACCGGTAAAAAATTTCACAGCAATAAATTTAAATTTACACAAAATGGTAGTTTAAGTTCGCAAATTTTAAAACCCCGGTTTTTGTTTAAGTATTAAAATTAAAAAATTTGGGGGGTTTTTTGGGAATAAAAACCGGCCCTTACCAACCAATTGGTAAAAAAACAAAATAATTTTGGACCAAACAAGGGGATTTTTTAAAGCCAAAAAACCCCCTAATCTTTTATAAAACAATAAAAAAATAAAAATGTTATAAAAGTTAAAAAAAAAACAAATAAAATTTTAAATAACTTCGCAAACAACCCCAAAAGGGGATATCCTAAAAAATTTAAAATCCAAAGATCCCCCAAAAATTTTCCCAGGCTATTTAATACCTAAAAGGGAAAAAATGTTTATTGTCACCCCCTTTGATTCCGGAAAGGGAAATTTTTTTTTCAAACGAATTTAAAATATTCGTTTGGAAAAATCCCCAAAAAATTTTCCCAAAGAAAAAAAAAACAAACCCCGATGACCGGGAAAATTGTTTTAAAACAACCCATGTGGTACCCTTTTGCCGGGTTGGAAAACCCCTTTCCCTGGAAAAAGACTTTTGGGTAAATTTTTTTTTTTTTGTAACCTGTAAAATTTTGGGTTTTTTAAACCCCAAACCCAAAAAAACTGGAAAACTAAAAAAAATTTTTAAGAAAAATTTTAATTGGTTGGGCTGGAAATTTGAACCCCAAAATAAAAGAAATTTTTTAAAAAAGGTTCGCATTTATTTAAATTACCTTTTCATTTTGTTTTTGAAAAACCAAAAATAAAAAATAAATTAAAAAAAAAAAAAGGAATTTGTGAAATTTTGATGAATTTGGAAAAGAAAGAAAGAAGAAAACGGTAAAGGTATTGATATTTTGTTTTTTGGCCCTCCCTTTCCCCCCCCCCTTGGGGGCCCCCCAAATTTTGACCCCCCCCCCCGGGTGTCGAAAGGTGGGAAAACCTGGGAAAAAAATTTAAACAAAAAAAAAACCCCGAAAAAATAAAATGAAAAATGAATTGGGAAAGAATAAGAAAGAAGGGAAGGAAGGAAGGAAAGATTTTTTTGTTTTCTCGTGCCCCCCCCCCCCCCCCCCCCCTGAAACGCCAAAGGGGGCATTAATTTTTAATGGGTTGCCCAAATGGGCCCCGGAAAAACCCGAAATAAATAAAACTGAAAAAAGAAGAATGAAAAAGTGAAGGGGAAAAAAGGAAGATATTTTGTTTTAAAGTGGGCCCCCCCCCCAAAAGAAAACCATGGGGACGAACCCACTGGGTGTCGGTAAACGGGAAAAAAGGAAAAAAAAAAACCCTAAATTAAAAATGAAAAAAAGGGGTGGGTGGGGAAGAAAGGGGTATTTTTTTAAAGGGCCCCCCCCGAATGGGGGCCCCTAGCCACGGGCCTCCCCCTGCAAAGATGGGCCCCCTCGTTTCAACCCAGTTTTTTTTTTGTTGCCGGGGGGGGATTGAACATGCCTTTTTGGGGCCCCGGGTGGTTTGGGAATGAGGGAAAATAGGCCACACCCCTTAATGCGGGGGCCCCTCTACCCACGGGTCAAAGCTCCAAATAAACCCTCCGCCCCAAAGGCCAATTTTTCGCCGCGGGGGAATAAAAGAGGGGGGGAAATTTTCTTTAAAATTAAAGGGGGTTTATTTTTTAAAGGGCCTTTGGAAAAAAAAGAAAAATTTTTTTATAAGGGTTCCCCTAAAAGGATTTTAAACCTTATACCAATCCAACTACAATGTTACGCCCTTTCCCCCCCCATCTAACAAAACGGGGGGAAAAGTTCACTTTAAAAAAATGGGGCATTTTAAATTTTGCTTTTTGGAAAAAAAAGAAAAAGTGTTTAACCCCTTCCAACAAAAAAAGGTTTTAAAAGAAGCCCCGACTAACCCAAGTAAAACCCCCTTATTAACCTTTTTACCAAAAAAGGCAAAGTTCCAAGGGATAGGAAACAAAATAAATTTTAAAATTTTTTTAAAGTTTTTGGAAAAAATGGGAGAAAAAGTTGTTAATTTAACCCAAAAAAACCCCAAAAAAAAAACCGTCCGAAGGCCCCCATGTAAAAAATTCCCCTTTTAAAACCGGGTTTAAAGGGGCAAAAATTCCCTTAGGGAAACTGTTTTTTTTTCGTTTTGGGCCGCCCCCCCAGAAAAGGGCCCCTCCCCCCCAATTAAAAAGGGAAAAATAAAGGGGACCTTTTTAGGCCCCTCTTTGAACCTCTTTATTGGGGGCCTTTTTAACAGCCAAAGCCGCACGTCACCACTGCAATGTGGTAAGGCGTCGTGTTAAAAGAGTTGTCTTGTAGCTAAGATTGCAACATCGCCTAGCCCCGGGGCCCGCGTGCTGCCGTGAAGTAACTGGGGTCAAATAGACCACACGACCTTCGATGCGGGTCCTCTCTAGCCTACGGCTCATGCTCGACTGGCCGTCTCGTTTCAAGGCTCGAGTTTTGTCGCCGCGGAGAGATGGAGGGGGGGTGACGTAATAGCGTTCATAATGAAATAGTGAATATTATTCTGAAGCTGTTTGGTATTATGACCGAAAATAGGCTTCTAGGGATTCCCCTTAAGGATGTTAGCTACTCCTACTACTGCTACTCTGCTACTTACATCTAATACGTCGGCCCGCGATTCTGACCAGACGGTGGGACTACAATGTTCATATTTTACATGGACATTAAGGTTAGTATTATAGTCTCTTTTGAAAAAAAAAGTTGAAAAAGTTTGTTGGAAGGCTTCCAAAAAAAGGGTTTTAAAAATAAGCCTTATACAATCAACAAGTACCATAGTTACTTGACACTTGTTGACGGTATAAGCAGAGTACGGCGGGAAAGTGCGATACGTAAAAAAAATGGCGGACTTTTTAAAATTTTTGCTTCTATGTGTAAATGAGAAAAGTTGTCTTTATACTCTCATAAAACAAATCAGAAACCGTCCTGACCTAGGCCCCAGATGTAGAAAAATTATTTATAATACAACAGTGTAGGTCTAAAGTTCCATTAGGCTATAGGACTAAAATAAAATTATTACTTACATTAATGTTTGGCAAGCCTACCCAACCCATAGGCCAGCACACATAGTTCGGGTCACACAATACACACAACACAATGTCGAAGCAAGGGGGTCAAATAATATGCGCTTGCTCATCTGTTTTTACATAGTTGCAACAACCCAAATCATTTCACGCAACTCGTCTTTCGATTGGCCCGCGTTTATGAAGGCACTGCCATCTAGAATAAATATAGAACTTTTTCGAGCTCTTTGCTATACCCCATATCTTTTTAAAGTGTCAAACGAAAACGACTTCGTTTTCAAATTGCGTTTTCAACAGTCATCCCCCAACGAACTCAAGAATTGGGGTCCAGTCCTTATACCCTGTTATACCATGGTTATACACCTATACCCCAGGATGTACATGAATCCCGGGGCTAGTATTTTACACCTATATTGTTATTGCTAATACCATAGAAATTAAATCAACTTTGATAAAATTATTATATTTTAACATATAATTTTGCAATGGAAAATTGAAAAAGTAATGAGATCACACAAAATAAAAAAACTTTTAGAAATACAGCCAAACCTTACACACTCAAGAAATGAGATCTAAAAAAAAGGGGCCCAAGCTAAACTACCCTTCCACATTTGCGCATTCTTAATTCATAAACGTACAGTGTCCCATAACCGCATCCTCGAAAAGCTTGGCAAATAAAATTTGCATGTTATTACGTTTTAATTAATAGAAAAAAGAAATTGGAGAACTATTTCGTTAAATTTTAAAAATCGCAAATTCTATTTTGCCCAAACTTTTCGAGGATTTCTGTTATGGGACACTGTACGTTTATGAATTAAGAATGCGCAAATGTGGAAAGGGTAGATGAGCTTGGCCCTTTTTTTAGATTCAATTTCTTTTGAGTGTGTAAGGTTTGGGCTGTATTTCTACAAGTTTTGTTATGTGTGTATACTTAACCATAATATTTACGTATATTAAGTAAAGTTGTGGGTCCTAAAAAAGAGCCTTGTGGGACGCCACTGCTACATGACTTTGCTTTACTATACACTTCGCCTTATTCTTACAATTAACTTTCTATTCGATAATTAATTTTTAAACCAATTTAACAATGTACCTCTAGCCCCAATACTTTCCAACGCATCTAGCAGCTTATTAAAATCAAGGGTGTCAAATTCTTTTATAATCGATAAACATACATAAAATGTTAAAATTTTCGTCTAGCTTAGTATTAACTAGGTCAGAAAAGGGTTTCCAAAAGGTCTACTGTACTTTTTCCTCTTTGTAATCAATTGGTTGTTCGTTTATATTTTCAAATTTTTTCGGATTCCAATTGAAATTAAATCCCTATTAAATTTTATTTTGGAAATACCCCTTCAAAAGTTATA
>JAMZAV010015301.1:0-13305 GCA_024449915.1 Sweltsa coloradensis | reverse complement strand
AAAGGCACCCGAAATCCTTTCCTTTACAGTGTATAAAAAATTTTGGCCCCCCTACCAAGAAGTCCCTTTTTAGCTCCCTTTATCCTGCTCATCTTCTTTTTTGGTTTTTATCTTCTAGGGACACAAATCATTTTTTGGAGTACTTAATTTGTTTTAAACCCTTTAAATTATATTTTTTTCCACTTTACTAGGTCCCAAACCCCCTTCTGGGGGCCCGTTCTCCCCCTCCCAAACGCCCGCCCTGGCCAGGTAAAAAAACCCCCCCCACCCTTCATGAGCCTATTGACCTAGCCTAACATTTCCCCCAGTCTCATTCCCCCTCCTTCCGCATTTTTTTCACCCTAGGTCATTGACAATCCTGACATTTGTTTAGGCCGGGGTTAAGCTTTTGGGGTACCCCTACCTTTCCCCAGGGGGGGATGTAGGGTCTAGGCTAGGCCTCCCAACTTTTTAAACAGCTTTTTAGGGGAAAAACTTTGGTTTTGGGGGGGGGGGGGGGGGGCAAAGTGCGTATTTTACAATATTTTATCTTTCTTTACCCTTTTTTTTGATTCATAGCAGTTGTCGTAAAAGTTTGCCCAACGGGGTTATGCATAGAATCAACTCCCAAAAACTAGCAGTTTAGTAAAGGTTCGTTCTTTTTCCCCAGGGGCTAAATTGGTAGGCTATGGCACGTTAACCCGGAGGTTCTGGGTTCGATCCCCAGTCGGGGCAAATTTTTTAGAAACTCTATGAATCAATAACTATCCCTTTTAAAGCAGGTTTATGCTTAAAAACCTTATTTATGCTACCAACTCTGGAAGATGGGGTGTGATTGGATTTTTCCTGGGATCTTTCAGATTTGACAGCACATTGCAGTCTTCTGTTTGGGTTTGTGTCTGGGGAATCAACAGTCACAAAAACAGCAGTTTGTAAAATTTGTTTTGTTGTCCCGGTGGCTCAATTGGTAGAGCTAGGCACGTTAAGCGGGGGTTCTGGGGTTTGAACCCCAGGGGGGCAAACTTTTACGACAACTGCTTGAACAATAACATGCCTTAAAGCGGGGTTAGCTTAAAACCTATTCATCATTATTATTAATTAAAACATACGCGCTTCGTGCTCCCCCCCCCCCCTCTCCCCCTAACATATGCTTTTCCCCTAAAATCGCTGTGTTAAATTTGGTAGGCTAGGCCTACATCCAACTGCAATTGTAGGTCCGCTATTGGTAGGCCTAGTGATAGGTGACCGTAGTTCGTCATTATCGATAATCAAAATATCATTAGACCTAAATGGTTGAAAACAGCCCGAAACACGTAGGGGAGACTGGGGATGGCTGATACGCTATTCAGAAAATATTTATTTCAATTTTTGGTGTTGGTTGTACTTCTAATTCAACTATTGCAATTTAATGAAGTGTTTATTAGTTTTCTACTATTTAGTATAGGCCTAGTTTGTATCCCTTTACTACCAACAGCTTATATTACAAACCAATATTATTCACACAATGTTTAGTGTATCAAGCATCCCCATATGAGGGATACTTGATACACCAACAATGGATACAGGTGATGAATGTTAGCTTTATTGATCCAAGAAAACAAGTTTTGCTGATTGCTGATATAGGCCCTAGAATAAGATAGGTCTACAGATAAAATACATAATATGAATATGAAAAACATTATGTAAACTATGTTGTAGTTTGACATTTCTTTTTTTGACATTAATATGCTGTCGAGCTAGCTTAAGTCTGAGAATGCACCTAGTAGGCCAAGATCTAAGGCTAATCATTAACCTAGTCGGAAGTGTGGGCATAAATACTATTTAAAATCTTAATACTGTAATTGTAAAAATTTATCCAGTGTATAATTTTGTAGCCTATAGGTAAATACTGCATAATAGATAGTATCAACCATCCCCTTGTTAGGCCTACCATTTTAGGTTATGCTGTCAATTCTGACTTAAAATGAAAGAAGTTTGGTCTAACATTACATGATTTATAACATAAACATAACATAACATAACATAACATAACATTTCTTAACGGTTTGCAAATGGGCCCTTGCGCCTGTTGGCAACCACTCGCTCCCCCCAGACCTAATTACTGTCCCCCCTAAAAAATGATCTAAATTCCCTTTAAAGACCCACTACCTACAATTCCCCCGGCAAGTCATTCCATTCCCTAACAGTCCTTCCATTGAAACCATACCGACCAAGATCCGTTCTTACTACTTGACGCTGGAAACTTCCATGAATGATCCCCCTTCCCCTGTAAAGCCCCTCTTTGTAGCCTATTGCGGATGTCCCCCCACCCCTACTTCCTTTATGAATCATCTTTATCATGACATAGCTTCAATATAGCACATAACCTTATTTGAAAAAATAACCATAGCCTATGTAAATAATTGGAAATCGAACAAAACCAATAAAATTTACTCGCCAGTCAGAAAAGTAGCACATGCTTCCAATTTGGCTGCCATTGGTCACAGCCTCCTGAAATTTTCTGTGTCACTGCTCCCTAGACTCATCTAAAGCCAGGTTCCCATGTCTCCAGCCGCTCAGTACAAGTAAAGTTGAAACATGGCCCAAGTCGCTACCGCGCGGTATGGCACGCGCGCGGATATAGTTTTTTATCTCGCCGTGATTGGTCACCGCGCTTGACCATACCGCACGGTATGAGACATGGGAACCCGCCTTAAGCACAGTTACCCACAAAAAGTTTCCAAAACAAAAACAACTAGAAATAAGGGGGGTGTATCAACCATCCCTATGTATCAACCATCCCCAGTCTCCCCTACCTTGTTCGTATTTTCCGCTTGGGCACAGATGTACAAAGTGTCTTACTCAAGATTTATGTTTGAGAGCAAACTTAGCCTTTAGCGGGAGGCAAAAACAAAGACAACACAGACTGGACGAGGCAGCGAGTGGCATGAGATTGTATTGTTTTGAATTTTATTTAGGCCTACCATATTTAAGATTCCATTCGTGTCGGAACGGGCTTGAATGAAAAAAGTATTGATATGCATCCCTAGCCTAGTCAAAACTACCCTGACACATTTAGGCTTAACTTCTGTTCTTCTGTACTTCTGTTCACTGTAGGCCTACACTCAACATTTTCCTCTTGGTCATGAAAACTTGGATAGCCTAAAATTACTTTGTAGAGACCTGTTAACTCACTGCTTTCAAGACCCTCCCCCAGAGGTTTCCTGTTTTGCAAAACACTGCAGCAAAGTCCATCATGTTGCAGAGACTTAGCCTTTTGCAATTTGGAGAACCAAAGCAATTGGGGCATTCCGTGTCAAATCAACCAAACCAAGGGACAACACAGATTTTCATGATGTTTTTTGGAGTTAACCTACCCC
Source organism: Sweltsa coloradensis (assembly GCA_024449915.1). Lineage (NCBI taxonomy): Eukaryota > Metazoa > Arthropoda > Insecta > Plecoptera > Chloroperlidae > Sweltsa > Sweltsa coloradensis. Next base: position 9,967 of record JAMZAV010015301.1, on the reverse strand, counting down.
CAAAAATACCATAAATCCAAAATTTTAGGTCTAGCTACGTTAATACTTTTTGAGTTATAGCCGGTCAAATATTGGCCGTAAACTCAAATTTGGGTTGGCGCGCTTTAGCGATAAATGCAGTTTGCTCTGAAACTATTTGTCCTAGAGATAGTTCTCTTCCATAGGCCTATGTCATTTGAAAGTTGTTGCAAAAATCTATCCATAATAACTACTTGAAACATTTTTTGAGCAATTCATATGCTATTGTGCAATTGTGCTACAGCATATGTTTTGACCTTAAATATTTCCAAAACGGCACACATCTTTGAAAAAAAAGATAAAAAAAATTGGCTTCATCTTTGATGTGGCCTAAGTTCTAGACTCAGAATCATCCTAGATTGAACAACCTTCAAAATGGTCAGTGGAATGATTTGTCTGGGATGTTTGCAGGGAATTTAGATCTTTTTTAGTTAGAGGACAGAAATAGGTCTGGGGGAGTGAGTGTTGCCACCGGGGCGGTAGGGCCCATTAGTAAACTTAAGAAATGTTAGGGCCTATGTCTTACTATGTCTAATGTAGAAAAGCTAAAAATGCTATCATGCAATGGCCGCCTGATTTTGGAGCACTGGAATACTTTGACAGCTGAATTATTAGGTCATATTATTGACGTTGTGCAAATTAAAGTGGGATTATCCGATTATGGATGCCTACACATTAACTACGTACTTCATAACGATCCAGTAATGTTGAAAGAGAAGTTGAAAAGATTTCTAGGATGAAGGGCCTACCTGAAGCAGGAACTCTTAAGCCTAGGCCTATCCAGTGACAGATGAATGAAAAACTATTTGTAGATGACAATCTGTCTATTTTTTTTTTTTAAGAATCGTATTGAAGTGAGCTCTCATTGGTCCTTTATGTTTAAACAATGTTGCCAACAGTTAAATCGATTGTTGACGCCTTTCAAATGTTTTTATTTGTTTTAATTCAAATGAATGTGTAGGGTATAGGCAGGTCCACTAGATACTTATGCCAAGCTGCTGAAAGCTGGGTCTTCTCACCTGATGTAAAAAAAACCGCCATTTTATATCTTAGCGTGTGTTTTAAAACTAATCTGGAGCGCTCCGAACACGCTCAGTACCTACTATTATCCGTTAGCAGAATGTGTTTATGTTTTTGTTTCGTTTTGACAGATCATGGACAGCAAGGATTTTGCATTGTGGATTATTACCACCATAGATACTACTATAATTACCACAATTACTTTTGTATTTAGCTAGATTGTAGTTACAACTCCACGATAAAAGATTGGATGTGCATAAGCCTAGGCTAGCTAGACTTTGTGTGGGATTTTTCATAGACCAAGGCCTAGACCTTATACCCAATAAAGTGTTCTTGTAGCCTGGGGATTAGACCCCTAGGCATAAGTCGTCATTCTTAGGCCTAGGCCCTAGGCTTAGAGCAGATTCAAGTTCAAGTTTGATTAAAATGAATCACTAGGCCTAGGTTTTGGTTTTGGTTTATACATGTGCAAGTGCAAGTATGGCTTGGGCTCATCTTTATCTCACCAACCACATCAATGCTGTTTACCTCGGGACCTAATACCCATTATGCAAATGAAAATTGAGATATGAAGTTGAAAGATATTAAAATTATTTACATCATAATGTTACCTGCAAATATAATAATCAAAGAATATATGCGTGGAAGCCTATTTTTATGTATTTATTGCATTCAAATGTGCAACCGGACTACTCAAATTGATGTCTAGTGCAGTTTGTTGTTTGTTTACAAAATCTCTGTAAGGTCCGTTGGATAATGTGTACGCGCGCTCAATAGACACATTATCAAGTGGGCCTTGACTTCAAGATATAAAATGGCGCTTATACATTGTGGAAGTACAAGCGAAGACCCACCTTACAGCAGCTGTTAGGTATTCTAGTGGACCCTGGGGTATAGGTAGCCTAGGCCTAATAAAATAACTTAAAAAATAATAATTTTTTCCATGGAGATTATTAAGCATCATTAATTATATTAGCCTATTACTAGGAAAACGTTTAAGTCCCGCTCCCGCCGCATTGATGGATGAGCTTTTTTGTAAGTTTTTAGTTTGCGTGGGACCACTTTTCCTTTGCAAGTGCTTTTTGAATGCATTGCAGGTGATTGTTGTCAAGTTTCTATTGTTACTAGTTAATTGTTATTATAAACCTAAAAAATTCATATTAAAACCTTTAAGGGCCATTCACAACCAACTTAGTAGCTAACTTAGCCTCTAACTTAAAGGTTTGTCTTATGGAAAACAACACGTCTGTTCATGACCAAACTTAGCCTTTAACTTACATTTATCAGCAACCGAATGTTTGCAAACTCCAAGGTTTTACTTAGCAGCTAACTTAACATTAAGCTTTTAACCAATCAGAGAGAGACTCGAGCAGACAATTTCCGGTCATATCCGATTGAAAACGTAAACAAACAGCAAAAATGGATCCCAAGGAACATCAACTATTGTTCGATGAAAAGCTATTGAACGAATTCATGAAAAGGCCACTGCTATATGTAAAATCTTCGTCTTTATACAAAGATAAGAATATAAAAGAAAACATGTGGCTATCGATTGGGGCAGAAATGTCAACTGACCGTCAGTATTATTAACGTTTATTGCGGCACTAGCCTAGCCCCCAGCTAGGGCTAGGCCATGTGAGGTTATGTAAGGCTTATTCACGTTGTCTTAAATAAATACGTTTATTATTTTTACCATCAATTATTGTTTAATAAACTGTACAGTCTATAGTCAATCAATTCTATAATGCTACCTAAGTAGAGCTAGGCTAGGCCTACTTACTGAATGCTGAATGTTATTGTATGTCAAGCATTGGCGCGATAAAAGTAAATACTGCAAATCTGTGTTGTGATTGGTTTAAAAAACATCTATCATGCACGAGCCCCCTAAAGTTAGAGGCGACGGTATGGCTGTAAAGCACTCTGCCACGAGCAACATCTAGGAGGCAGTGGCTGTTAAGTTAGCGGCCTAAATATCTATCATGAACAGCAACCTAAAGTTAGAGGCTAAGTTAGCTGCTAAGTTAGAGGCCTAAGTTGGTTATGAATGAGCCTTTATTTCTATGGATTCTGGCTAACTTTTTCAACTGTTTCTTTCAAAAGCAATAGGCCTACATCACCATTACCTTAATGTCCATGTAAAATATGAACGTTGTAGCCCCACCCGTTTGGTCAGAATCGGCCCAAATGTCACGAAAATATTGCACTAAAAACCGGAAAAAAATCGTAAAAGTACGATATTCATGAGAAATATTTCTTCGATTGTACCCAAAAACGTGGCAGGTCTAAGTTCAGAGATTTCGAAGGTCCCCTCCAATTCTCATCGAGATCGCATATTATGCCGTTTGCCCGGAATCGTGCGAACAAACAGACAGAAAAATGAAAAAAAAAAAAACATTGGTGCTAAATTTTTTGAGGGGTCAGTGAAATTGAAGTCTTCGCTTTGCTTATCCAATTAGTTTATTAGATAAGAAGAAGAAGAAATTTCAATTAACCTATCAATTTTTTTTGGTCCACATGCGAAATGGCCGCCGAGAAGTGTCGAAAGGTCATTCAAAGTTGTGTGATTACTACTCTAGATGTATGTGCCAAATTTCAAGATGGGGGTGCAATGGGTTTAGATTCTGTAGATAAATGAATACTGGGAAATGTTTAAAATGCTGTTTTTCCCGTCTTTAAATTTTCTTTTAACTTTGCTCAGTAGTAGGAGCCTACTCATTAATTACCGGTACCCTGTAAGTAGACATAAATTTAAAGTAGGCCTACATAGGCAGCATTACAGTAAGATATGTTTATAAAGGTTATGCCTACCCCATTCCAATAAATTATGGTTTCCAACTTGTGAGCTTAATTTAACTTAATGTCTGCTTGAGATGTTTCACTCTTGCTCAGTGAATACACTCGTCCTGTCATAGTTGTCGGGTCAATTTTTGTTAGTAGGGGCACTGTTAGGATATCTTGTATCTGCGGGTATGAGGACAATGATGAAGGCCCATGTGGATGAAGAAAGCTTAATGCCACCTCTTTCTTATTATCGTCAGTTGAAATAACACACAATGCCCACTAGTGGCCATCGTACACACATGTCACCAAACCACGTACATCTTCAAGCTGAAACTTGGTCTCCAAAATTGACACATACTCAACTTTAACGTGCGTTGAAAAAGAAAAGATTTTCGTGGCTACAGTAATGTTTGAAATTGGTATCAAGCAATGTAATTTCTGAGTGCCAGAGATCGTGCTAGCAGCCGAAAACCGTTCTTTGAGGCTTCACCGTTCTGCTCAAACCATCAAAGCACCTTTCCCGTGGGAAGTGCCAAAAATGCAACTCTGCAGCAATAGCCTACCATGAAAATCCTCTTTATGTAGACAAAGATTTACGAAGTTCTTTCGGTTTTTATATTGGGCTGCAGAGCCATCAGAAAAGTAAAATATTTTCTTTACTGCCCCAGGGGTCTTGTTTCTAAAAATTCTATTAGGGGTAAGTGGGGTAAATGGGAACATGGGGTAAATAGGAACAGCCCTAAAATCTACCCCATATGACCAATTTAAAAAAATACAAAAAATATTCCATGTGACCTTTATATTTTCTCAACAACATATCAAAAAATTAGCTCATTCTGATGTTAATTTAATAGTTTTCTGATTTTTTTAAAACTACCCTACACTTAAAAGTTGATGTAAGTTTCAGTCAAAAAAACTTTAGAAAAAAAAAATTATGTCCAAAGAGTACCCTAAAAAAATATTTTGACATATAAAAAGTTCCCCCTAACTATGAACATGATTTTACAATTTGTTTGCATTTGCTTATCTTAGTCCATCATGGCTGTTAAGCCCCTGTTCCCATTTACCCCATACCACCTCCATTTGGGGGTAATTAGGAACACTGGTTCGGGGTAATTAGGAACAAGTGGGGTAAAAAGGAACAACACAGTTAACCTATGGGTTATATTTATGGGGTAAATGGGAACATTTCTCGATCTTCACAGCCATCTCTATTTGACCATTGTGGTTGACCAGGTGTTGTGAAAATTGCCATTTAGGCCATTTTTCTGCTTGTTCCTCAATTTTTTCTGACACTTGAATAAATATCACCTCAGTGCATTATATTCACAAGATTCCCATAAGATTGATGTGCGTTCCTAATTACCCCATATTCCCACCGTTGATAAAATTTGATTAGAAAAGTTAAATTCATCCCCCCTTCCCAATTTTTCCACTTACTTATTTGGAAGGTTGATAATAAACACTAAACTAATCCTATTGTCACAATAACAACTAAGAATATTTTTGGACACAAATGTAGCGCTTCGCTCCGCTCCGGTTTTAATATATAATCTGATATTGTTTTCTTACATAGCATCCACAGTTTTTAACATTTTGACTTAATTTTTTTTTTATTGAAATCATACATCAGATATGTCTGTTCCTATTTTCCCCATTTTGTTTTACCTCACACCAATAAGCTACAGTGTTGTCTGTTCCCATTTACCCCAAAATGACGGGGTAAATAGGAACAATACCACTTTTTACATTTGATTTTTTTCCTAGTACATGATTTTAGGAAAATGGCACACAAGTTATTCCTTACACTAACAACAGTGCAAAGAATAATGTACAACAAAAAAATCATAAAAAAGTCAACTGTACAACTTTTTACAGAAAGTCAAAGATGAAAAGTTCTAAAAGTGTTCCTATTTACCCCACTTACCCCTAACTTAGTAGTTTGAAAAAGGTTAATGGTCACAGTATCATGGCAAAGACATTCTGAAATTATTACAAAACTTAGGCCCTAGGCCTACATGTTTTGTCTCACCATTCTCATTGTAGTATGCCACAAAAGGATGAATTGTGGCTTGGGCATTGTTCCAATTGTTTCCTTAGGCTGCATCTTGCAAAACAAACGAGTAATTTTCCGCAAAGTCACAAAACACAAATTCCTCGTCTTCCAGCTGTTTTTTTTTGTGTTTGAAATTCTGATTGCTGCCTTGCAATGAAAGAGTTTCGCTTCAAATTATAATCAACTTATCACAAAAAACATCAACAAATTCTTCGTCCAATTTAGTTAATGTTTCAAGATTGCAGCGATCTACAGACACCCACTGTTTATACGTTATGTTTTCAATCATTTCCCGTTCCATGATATCTAGCAAATTGTTCTTCAACAGTGTTGCACCAGGGCAGTGAGGACAGTCCGATAAATAACACTGTGGCACGTGAATCGCACATCATAGTTGCTAAGCAGTCTTGGTAGGATTTTAATGGGACATTATCTTTTTTCATGAGTTCTGGGATTCATGAATCATGACAAGATGGCTGACTCACTTGATGTCACATGACACTATTGCCACCTAATTGGCAACAAATTGAAACACAACTATTTGAATTCTAAGATGTTAATAGGCCTACAAATGTTAAAATTAAAGTTTGGGAAAAACTGCATTTTAAACATTTTCCTTGATTTAGCTACAGAATCTAAAACCATTACACCCCATCTTGAAATTTGGCACATACATAGAACTTGCATCAAAGATCAAGCCATCCCTCACCCCCTTTTTTAAAAGATACCTGAAATATTCAAGGTCAAAACATACGCTGTAGCACAATAGAAATAGCATATGAATTGCTCAAACCAATGTTTAAAGTAGTTATTATGGATAGATTATTGCAACAGCTTTTAAATGACATATGGAAGAGCTTTCTAGGACAAATAGTTTCAGAGCTACTGCATTTGAGTTTATGGGCAATATTGACTGGCTATAACTCAAAAGTATTTAGCCCGAACGTAGAGACCTTACATTTTTGATTAATAGTATTTTTGGGGGTATTAACTAAAAAAAAATGAAAATCATGAAAATCTGAGTCAGTGAAGTTTTTTTCATGGGTTGATTTGACAGGAATGACCCAATAGGCATATTAATCAAATTATCACAAGGGCAAGTGGTTACCTTCAAGCTTTCACATTGATCTTAGCTAGAAGCATGCACTGTAGACTACATTGTCTGAGCCTAATGTTTTCTAGATAGAAATGTTACCGTTATTTGGGGCCCTAGGCGCGAGAAATTTCAGAGACCATATTCAAAATCCAGTGCGGTGCAGATCTAGCCCTGGCTTTTTTGGGGGAGGGAAAGATTATTGTTAGGCGGTTTCCCTGCTGTAACCCCCAAATACAAAAATTTGTAAAAAAAAAAAATGGCAGCCAAGCTCTCCTTCAAGAGTCTTCGGCTGTGAAAGATGTGAGATAGGCCAAACATTTTATTCTTTCTCCCTAGTTTCGCATTGAAAAGAAGTAAGATCATTTCGCCTGTTGATGAGCGCCAAGCCAACCATTTCGTGCTTAAAGGGGTATTTAACCGCTAAACTCAAAAATATATTTCATTCAGGCTAACTAGTAATGAATTTAGCTATCAACAGAAAAATTATTGGGGCCACCATGACCTCCTCAAACATGACATTTTTCGAGCTAGGTCCCATTGGCAAAAATCTCCCATAAGAAATAACTGGGGACGATCTTTATGCCCCCGTGACCTTGGAGGATTTTGATCCAAAAAAATATTGGCCATTATTGACGTACTCTACAGCCTTTTCTGTAAATTCTCTATATTTTGTTTTGTAATTTGGGCAAGTAGTTCGGTCAAAATATGCTGATTACCAAGATGGGGTGTGATTTTGGAATGTATATTTTTGCATGTTTGAGGGTATATTTGGACACAGTTTCAAGTCAGGATGTTATAAAGGGGCATTTTAGATTGATACTATGCTCTAGTATCTATGTGGACCAAAAAAGAAGCAGGTTAAAGCCTAATTTAAGAAATTTCCCAAAACAGCAATTTTTGCAAATTTTTGGAAGAAAAAAAATAAAAAAATTCGTATTAAATCACAGTTACAAGATATAATTTTTTAAACGGTCATTTTAGTGTAGTATTGTGCTATAGATCACGTGGTAAAAAATAATTTTTTGGGTTTTTAGCCCCTTTAAATTTTTACTTTTTTTACCACGAAAATGGTTGGCTTGGCGCTCGTCAACTGGCGAAATGATCTTACTTCTTTTCAATGCGAAACTAGGGAGAAAGAATGAGATGCTTGGCTCTACTTCTATATCTCACAGCATTCACAGCCAAAGATTTTTGAAGGAGAGCTTGGCTGCCGTTTTTTAACAAATTTTTGTATTTGGGGGGGGGGGGGGGGGGGATATCACATCTTTTTACCTCAATTCAATTCAATGCCTTATGTTCATGTTAAAATTCTAAATGTTCTAATGTAACAAAATTTTCTTTGTTTTATCAATATTTCCAAATAAGTCATTAGTTTGCATCTAAATATCATTAATAAATCATTGTCCCAAGGTACAATCCCACGTGTCCCATGGTACATTACTAGGAAAACGCTTAAGTCCTGCCGCGTTGTTGGATGAGCGTAATTGGTGCATTGAGCTGCCATGTGTTATGCGGATTTTCTGTTGTTCTGTGAAAAAATCATTTTAAGTTGAATTTTTTTTTTAAAATTAAACTTAAATAAATAAAAAATTACCTAACTTAAATTTTAAATTTTGTTAACCCGAGAGTAGTCGCGCCCCGTTTGTAACGTTAGTAGTCCGCGCGCGTCCTTTAGACCGCATTATTTATTATGGGCTAATAACGTTAGGATGACGTTTTGATTACGAATATAAGGTAATTTTATAAATATGTAAACAGCATACCTGGTTATATTAATCAATTGTCAATCAATAATCAATAAATAATAAATCAATAATCAATCAAACACAGAAAAGTAGCAAACCTACAAAAAGGTATAAAAATATGTTTTGAAACACCCTGTATTTTCGTATTATTAGTAAACCAAGACGGTAATATTATGCCAACACTGTATGTTGAAGAATAATCAACCTACAGTAACAAAATACATGTCTCATAATAGTTATTTGAGTATGCATATTTTTGCCTCCCTTAGTAGTCCCCGCAGCGGTCGAAAAGACCGAGCAACCAACGGGACCTCTCATCTGAGATGAAGTTCGGGCAGAAAACTGAATCGCGTATTGCACACGGGCTTCACAAATCTATTTTGGGAAGGTGGGCCCGGAACTAGACAAGCACGCATGCGCGCTGTGCAATACCAACTGTTGAAAAAAAAGTCGGTCTAAAAGACCAACACGCGACTACCCCCTTGGGTAAGAAATCGTAATTTAAAAAAAGGAAAAAATCGTAATTTTGAAATTTCATAAGATATAATTATTCGATTGCACCACAAATTTTACAACGAATATATTAATTCATAAAATTAAGGTTCTGTGAAAAAATCATTACAAAAGGATAAAGCAAAGCAGATGTTATAAGTTAAAGAATTGTTTTAAAAAATAAAAAAAATGTAAAATTTCGATTTTCATGGAGAAATTTGTTTTTCGATTGCCCCTCAAATTTCACACGAATACCTAAAATTTATAAAATTAAGGTTCTGTGAAAAAAAACATTAAAATCGGATGAAGCATAGGTGTTATAAACTGAAGAATTTTTTTAAAAATAAAAAAAAATCGTAAAGTTGCGATTTTAATGAGAAAAAAAATTTCCGATTGCGCTAAAAAAACGTGGCAGTTCTAAGTTCAGAGCTTTCGAAGGCCTCCATAAAATTTCATGGTAATTGGGAGTATCGGTTTTGCCGGAATCGTGTTAACAAACACATAATAAAACAAACAGAAAAGAAAGAAAGAAAGAAAACATTCCGGATTTTTTTCTCCAGTGTAGTGAAATGGAATCTTCGCTACGCTCCCTCCAACCCTATTGTAGGCTACCTTGCTTTGGGAAAATTTGCAGCATTTCATTGAGATACTCAAAATCAGATTAGGCTGTTGTTCCAATAACTCTCAATTTTATTTTTTAAGTTGTCCACTAATTTGTTGTCCCAAAAAAAAAAAAAAATTTTTTTTTCATAGGTTTTT
>JAMZAV010015300.1:0-15744 GCA_024449915.1 Sweltsa coloradensis | reverse complement strand
AATTAAAAAAAGGTTTAACCCCCGTGGGCAAGTAGAATGCCCTGTTGTGCAGTTGAATTTTTGCCAAAAAATCAAAAGGCTAACCCTTATCAAATTTGTTAATTTGGTCCGTTCAAAAAATCAATAAATTCTTAAAAAATATTAACAATAGAGTTCTCCCATTGTCAAATAACCAATTCATTGTCAAATCGGACAGAAATTGACAGATTTACGGAAGTTTATTTTACTTTAAGCGGGATCTTTGGGTACGGATTTCTTACTTATTTATGAACCAAACCGGGAACTGTCACTGTCAATCATCACAACTAACTATAGAGTACACGTGGGCAGTTAGAATCGCCCTGTTGTGCAGTTGAATTTATCGCCAAAAAATTCACAAAGGCAAACCCCCTTTATAAAAATTTGTTAATTTTGTTTCCGTCTCAAAATCAATAAATTCTTTAAAATTATTAACAATAGAGTTCTCCCATTGTCAAATAACCAATTCATTGTAAAAATCGGACAGAAATTGACAGTTTTGACGGAAGTTTATTTAACTTTGAGCGGGATCTTTGGGTACGGATATCTTACTTATTTATAAACCCAAAAACCGGGAACTGTCACTGTCAATCATCACGACTAACTATAGAGTACACGAGTGCAGTTGTAGAATCGCCCTGTTGTGCAGTTGAATTTTTCGCCAAAAAATTCACAAAGGCAAACCCCCTTAACCATATTTGTTAACTTTTGGCCCGTCTCAAAATCAATATATTCTACAAAATTATTAACAAGAGAGTTCTCTCTTTGTCAAATAACCAATTCAGTTGTCAAATCGGACAGAAATTGACAGATTTACGGAAGTTTTTTTAACTTTGAGCGGGATCTTTGGGTACGGTTTTCTTACTAAATTATGAACCAAACCGGGAAAGTCACAGTCAATTATCACGACTAACTTTACAGTAGACGTAGGCAGTAGAGAATCGCCCTGTTGTGCAGTTGAATTTTTTGCCAAAATATTCACAAAGGGCTAACCCCTTAACAAATTGTTAATTTTGGGGTCCGGTCTCAAAATCAATATATTTTTAAAAAATTATTAACAATAGAGTTCACCATGCAAAAAAACCAATTCATTGTCAAATCGGACAGAAATTGACAGATTTACGGAAGTTTTTTTAATTTTTAAGCGGGATCTTTGGGTACGGATTTCTTTCTCATTTATAAACCCAAAACCCGGGGAAAACTGTCACTGTCAATCATCACTACTAACTATAGAGTGGGACGTGGGCAGTAGTAGAATCGCCCTGTTGTGAAGTTGAATTTTTTGCCAAAAAATTCACAAAGGCTAACCCCATCGAATTTGTTAATTTTGGGTCCGTCTCAAAATCAAATAAATTCTTTAAAATTATTAACAATAGATTTTCTCCCATTGTCAAAAACCAATTTACTGTCAAATCAGACAGAAATTGACAGATTTACGGAATTTTATTTTACTTTAAGCGGGATCTTTGGGTACGGATTTATTACTTATTTATAAAACCAAACCGGGAACTGTCACTGTTAATCATCACGACTAACTATAGAGTACACGTGTGCAGTAGTAGAATGCCCTGTTGTGCAGTTGAATTTTTCGCCAAAAAATTCAAAAAAGGCTAACCCCTTAACAAATTTGTTAATTTTAGGTCCGTTCAAAATCAATATATTCTACAAAAATTATTAAAAGGGAGTTCTCTCATTGTCAAATAATTAATTCTTTGTCAAATCGGACAAAAATTTAAACAGATTTACGGAAGTTTTTTTAACTTTGAGCGGGATCTTTGGGTACGGTTTTCTTACTTATTTATAAACCCAAAACCGGGAACTGTCACTGTCAATTATCACGACTAACTATACAGTAGACGTAGGCAGTAGTAGAATCGCCCTGTTGTGCAGTTGAATTTTTTGCCAAAATATTCACAAAGGCTCCTTAACAAATTTGTTAATTGTGGGTCCGTCTCAAAATCAATATATTATTAAAAGTTATAAAACAATAGAGTTCTCCCTTTGTCAAATAAACCAATTTACTGTCAAATAAGACAGAAATTGACAGATTACGGAAGTTTATTTTACTTTAAGCGGGATTTTTTGGGTACGGATTTATTATTTATTTAAAACCCAAAAACCGGGAACTGCCCACTGTCAATCATCACAACTAACTATAGAGTACAGTGGGCAGTTGTAGAATCGCCCTGTTGTGCAGTTGAATTTATCCCCAAAAAATTTTCACAAAGGCTAACCCCTTATAAAAATTTGTTAATTTTGGGCCCGTCTCAAAATCAATATATTCTACAATATATTAACAAGGGAGTTCTCTCATTGTCAAATAACCACTTCAGTGTCAAATCGGACAGAAATTTGGGACAGTTTTAAACGGAAGTTTATTTAATTTTGAGCGGGATCTTTGGGTACGGGTTTCTCACTTATTTATAAACCCAAAACCCGGGGAAAACTGTCACAGTCAATTATCACGACAAAACTTTACAGTAGACGTAGGCAGTAGTAGAATCCCCCTGTTGTGCGGGTGAATTTTTTGCCAAAATATTCACAAAGGCTAACCTTAACAAATTTGTTAATTTTGGGTCCGTCTCAAATCAATATATTATTTAAAATTTATTAACAATAGAGTTCTCCCATTGTCAAATAACCAATTTATTGTCAAATCGGACAGAAAATGACAGATTTACGGAAGTTTAAATAACTTTAAGCGGGAACTTTGGGTACGGATTTCTTCCCTCATTTATGAACCAAACCGGGAACTGTCACTGTCAATCATCACAACAAAACTATAGAGTACATGTGGGCAGTAGTAGAATCCCCCTGTTGTGCAGTTGAATTTTTTCCCAAAAAAAAATTTCACAAAGGCTAACCCCTTATCAAATTTGTTAATTTTGGGCCCCCGTCTCAAAATCAATAAAAATTCTAAAAATTATTAACAAGGGAGTTCTCTCATTGCAAATAACCAATTCATTGTCAAATCGGACAGAAATTGACAGATTTACGGAAGTTTATTAAATTTAAAAAGCGGTTTCTTTGGGTACGGTTTTCTTATCATTTATGAACCAAACCGGGAACTGTCACTTTTATTCATCACGATTTAACTATAGAGTAGACGTGGGCAGTAGTAGAATCGCCCTGTTGTGCAGTTGAATTTGTTGCCAAAAAAATTCACAAAGGCTATCATCACGACTCACTATAGAGTAGACGTGGGCAGAATATAGAATCGCCCTGTTGTGAAAGGTTGAATTTCTGCCAAAAAATTCACAAAGGCCTTATCAAATTTGTTATTTTTGGGTCCGTCATAAATCAATAAATTCTTTAAAATAATTTACAATAGAGTTCTCCCATTGTCAAATAACCAATTTATTGTAAAAATTGGACAGAAATTGACAGATTTACAGAAGTTTATTTTACTTCAAGCGGGATTTTTGGGAGTACGGATTTTTTATTTAAACTTATGAACCAAAAACCGGGAACTGTCACAGTCAATCATCACAACTAACTATAGAGTTCACGTGGGGCAGTTGTAGAATCGCCCTGTTGTGCAGTTGAATTTATCCCCAAAAAAATTCAAAAAAGGCTAACCCCTTATCAAATTTGTTAATTTTGGGTCCGTCTCAAAATCAAAAAATTTCTTTAAAATTATTAACAATAGAGTTCTCCCATTGTCAAATAACCAATTCATTGTCAAATCGGACAGAAATTGACAGATTTACAGAAGTTTATTTTACTTTAAGCGGTATCTTTGGGTAGGGAAATTTCTTACTATTTATGAACCAAACCGGGAACTCTCACTGTCAATCACACGACTAACTATAGAGTACACGTGTGCAGTTGTAGAATCGCCCTGTTGTGCATTTGAATTTTTCGCCAAAAAATTCACAAAGGCACCCCTTAACAAATTTTTTAAATTTTTGGGTCCGTTTCAAAATCAATATATTCTACACAATTTATTAACAAGGGAGTTCTCTCTTTGTCAAATAACCAATTCATTGTCAAATCGGAAACAAAAATTTGACAGTTTTACGGAGGTTTTATTTAACTTTAAGCGGGAATTTTGGGTACGGATTTCTTACTCATTTATGAACCAAACCGGGAACTGTCACTGTCAATTATCACGACAAAACTATACAGTAGACGTAGGCAGTAGTAGAATCGCCCTGTTGTGCAGTTGAATTTTTTGCCAAAAAATTCACAACAAACATCCTTAACAAATTTATTCTATTTTATGTCCGTCTCAAAATCAATATATCTACAAAATTATAAACAAGGGAGTTCCTTAATTGTCAAATACCCAATTCTTTGTCAAATCGGACAGAAATTGACAGATTTACGGAAGTTTATTTAACTTAAGCGGGATCTTTGGGTACGGATTCTTATCATTATGAACCAAACCGGGAAACTTTTCACGTCAATCATCACGACTAACTATAGAGTAGACGTGGGCAGTAGTAGAATCGCCTGTTGTGCAGTTAAATTTTTTTGCCAAAATGTTCACAAAGGCTAACCCCTTATCAAATTTGTTAATTTTGGGCCCGCCTCAAAAATCAACAAATTCTTTTAAATTATTAACAATAGAGTTCTCCCATTGTCAAATAACCAATTCTTTGTCAAATCGGACAGACATTGACAGATTTACGGAATTTTATTTTACTTTAAGCGGGAATCTTTGGGTACGGATTTATTACTTATTTATGAACCAAACGGGAACTGTCACTGTCAATCATCACGACTAACTATAGAGTACACGTGTGCAGTAGTAGAATCGCCCTGTTGTGCAGTTGAATTTTTCGCCAAAAAATTCACAAAGGCAAACCCCCTTAACAAACTTGTAATTTTGGGGTCCGTTTCAAAATCAATATATTCTAAAAAAATTATTAACAAGGGAGTTCTCTCATTGTCAAATAACCAATTCAGTGTCAAATCGGACAGAAATTGACAGATTTACGGAAGTTTATTTACTTTGAGCGGGATCTTTGGGTACGGATTTCTCACTTATTTATGAACCAAACCGGGAATGTCACAGTCAATTATCACGACTAACTTTACAGTAGACGTAGGCAGTAGTAGAATGGCCTGTTGTGCAGTTGAATTTTTTGCCAAAATATTCACAAAGGCTAACCCCTTAACAAATTTGTTAATTTTGGGTCCGTCTCAAAATCAATATATTATTTAAAATTATTAAAAATAGAGTTCTCCCATTGTCAAATAACCAATTTATTGTCAAATCGGACAGAAAAGACAGATTTACGGAAGTTTAAATAATTTTAAAGGGCGGGAACTTTGGGTACGGATTTCTTACTCATTATGAACCAAACCGGGAACTGTCACTGTCAATCATCACAACTAACTATAGAGTACACGTGGGCAGTAGTAGAATCGCCCTTTTTGGGGCAGTTGAATTTTTTGCCAAAAAAATTCACAAAGGCTAACCCCTTATCAAATTTGTTAATTTTGGGTCCGTCCAAAATCAATAAATTCTAAAAATTATTAACAAGGGAGTTCTTCTTTGTCAAATAACCAATTCATTGTCAAATCGGACAGAAATTGACAGATTTACGGAAGTTTATTAAACTTAAAAGCGGTTTCTTTGGGTACGGATTTCTTACTCATTTATAAACCCAAAACCCGGGGGGAACTGTCACTTTTATTCATCCGACAAAATATAGAGTAGACGTGGGCAGTAGTAGAATCGCCTGTTGTGCAGTTAAATTTTTTTGCAAAAAATTCACAAAGGCTATCATCAGGGAACTCACTATTAGAGTAGACGTGGGCGTAATAGAATCGCCCTGTTGTGCATTTGAATTTTCTGCCAAAAAATTCACAAAGGCCTTATCAAATTTGTTACTTTTGGGTCCGTCAATAAATCAATAAATTTTTTAAAAAATTTACAATAGAGTTCTCCATTGTCAAATAACCAATTTATTGTAAAATTTGGGGACAGAAATTGAAGATTTACGGAAGTTTATTTTACTTCAAGCGGGATCTTTGAGTACGGATTTTTTACTTACTTATGAACCAAACCGGGAACTGTCACAGTAAATTTCATCACAACTAACTATAGAGTACACGTGGGCAGTTGTAGAATCCCCCTGTTGATGCAGTTGAATTTATCGCCAAAAAATTCACAAAGGCTAACCCCTTATCAAATTTTTTAATTTGGGTTTCCGTCTCAAAATCAATAAAATTCTTTAAAATTATTAACAATAGAGTTCCCCCATTGTCAAATAACCAATTCATTGTCAAATCGGACGGGAAATTGACAGATTTACAGAAGTTTTTTTTACTTTAAGCGGTATCTTTGGGTAGGGAAATTTTTACTTATTTATGAACCAAACGGGAAAACTCTCAATGTCAATCATCACGACTAACTATAGAGTACACGTGTGCAGTGGTAGAATCGCCCTGTTGTGCAGTTAAAATTTTTCGCCAAAAAATTCCCCAAAGGCACCCCTTAACCAAATTTGTTAATTTTGGGCCCGTTTTAAAATCAATATATTCTACAAAATTTTTAACAAGGGAGTTCTCTCATTGTCAAATAACCAATTCATTGTCAAATGGGACAGAAATTGACAGATTACGGAGGTTTATTTAACTTTAAGCGGGAAATTTTTGGGGGTTTACGGATTTCTTACTCATTTATGAACCAAACCGGGAACTGTCACTGTCAATTATCACGACAAACCCTATACAGTAGACGTAGGCAGTAGTAGAACGCCCCTGTTGTGCAGTTGAATTTTTTGCCAAAAAATTCACAAACAAACATCCTTAACAAATTTATTCTATTTTATGTCCGTCTCAAAATCATTATATTCTACAAAATTATAAACAAGGGAGTTCCTTAATTGTCAAAAACCAATTCATTGTAAAATCGGACAGAAATTGACAGATTTACGGAAGTTATTTAAATTTTAAGCGGGATCTTTGGGTACGGATTTCTTACTCATTTATGAACCAAAACGGGACCTGTCACTGTCAATCATCACGACTAACTATAGAGTAGACGTGGGCAAGTAGTAGAATCGCCCTGTTGTGCAGTTAAAATTTTTTGCCAAAATGTTCACAAAGGCTAACCCCTTATCAAATTTTGTTAATTTTGGGTCCGTCTCAAAATCAATAAATTCTTTTAAATTATTAACACTAGAGTTCTCCCATTGTCAAATAACCAATTCATTGTCAAATCGGACAGAAATTGACAGATTTACGGAAGTTTATTTTACTTTAAGCGGGATCTTTGGGTACGGATTTCTTACTTTTTTATGAACCAAAACCCGGGAACTGTCACTGTCAATCATCACGACTAACTATAGAGTACACGTGTGCAGTAGTAGGAATCCCCCTGTTGTGCAGTTTGAATTTTCGCCAAAAAATTCCCAAAGGCTAACCCCTTTAAACAAACTTGTTAAATTTTAGGTCCGTTTCAAACTCAATATATTCTACAAAATTATTAACAAGGGAGTTCTCTCTTTGTCAAATAACCAATTCATTGTCAAATCGGACAGGAATTGACAGATTTACGGAAGTTATTTGAACTTTGAGCGGGATCTTTGGGTACGGATTTCTTACTTATTTATGAACCAAACCGGGAACTGTCACTGTCAATTATCACGACTAAACTATACAGTAGACGTAGGCAGTAGTAGAATCCCCCTGTTGTGCAGTTGAATTTTTTGCCCAAAATATTCAAAAAAGGCTAACCCCTTAACAAATTTTAAATTTTTGGGTCCGTCTCAAAATCAATATATTTTTTTAAAATTATCAACAATAGAGTTCTCCCATTGTCAAAAAACCCAAAATTTATTGTCAAATCGGACAAAAAATGACAGATAACGGAATTTTAAATAATTTTAAGCGGGAACTTGGGTACGGATTTCTTACTCATTTTTATGAACCAAACCGGGAACTGTCACTGTCAATCATCACAACTAACTATAGAGTACACGTGGGCAGTAGTAGAATCGCCCTTTTGTGCAGTTGAATTTTTCCCAAAAAATTTCAAAAAGGCTAACCCCTTATCAAATTGTTAATTTTGGGTCCGTCTCAAAATCAATAAATTCTAAAAATTTTTAACAAGGGAGTTCTCTCATTGTCAAATAAACCAATTCATTGTCAAATCGGACAGAAATTGACAGATTTACGGAAGTTTATAAACTTAAAGCGGTATCTTTGGGTACGGATTTCTTATCATTTATAAACCCAAAAACCGGGAACTGTCACTTTTAATCATCACGACCAACTATATAGTAGACGTGGGCCATTTAGTAGAATCGCCCTGTTGTGCAGTTGAATTTTTTGCCAAAAAATTCACAAAGGCCTTATCAAATTTGTTAATTTTGGGTCCGTATAAATCAATAAATTCTTAAAATAATTTACAATAGAGTTCTCCCATTGTCAAATAACCAATTTACTGTCAAATCGGACAGAAATTGACAGATTTACGGAAGTTTATTTAACTTTGAGGGGGATTTTTGGGTACGGATTTCTTAAACTTATTTATGAACCAAACCGGGAATGTCACTGTCAATCATCACAACTAACTATAGAGTACACGTGGGCAGTAGTAGAATCGCCCTGTTGTGCAGTTGAATTTTTCCCCAAAAATTCACAAAAGGCTAACCCCTTTAACAAATTTGTTAATTTTGGGTCCGTCTCAAAATCCAATATATTCTTTAAAATTATTACAAAAGAGTTCCTCCCATTGTCAAAATAACCAATTTACTGTAAAAATCAGACAAAAATTTGACAGATTACGGAAGTTTATTTTACTTCAAGCGGGATCTTTGGGTACGGATTTCTTACTTATTTTTTAACCAAACCGGGAACTGTCACAGTCAATCATCACAACTAACTATAGAGTACACGTGGGCATTTTGTAGAATCGCCCTGTTGTGCAGTTGAATTTATCGCCAAAATATTCACAAAGGCTAACCCCTTATCAAATTTGTTAATTTTGGGTCCGTCTCAAAATCAATAAAATCTTTAAAATTATTAACAATAGAGTTCTCCCATTGTCAAATAACCAATTCATTGTCAAATCGGACAGAAATTGACAGATTTACAGAAGTTTTTTTTTACTTTAAGCGGTATCTTTGGGGTACGGATTTCTTACTTATTATGAACCAAACCGGGAACTCTCACTGCAATCACACGACTAACTATAGAGTACACGTGTGCAGTGGTAGAATCGCCCTGTTGTGCAGTTGAATTTTTCGCCAAAAAATTCACAAAGGCACCCCTTTAACAAATTTGTTAATTTTGGGTCCGTTTCAAAATCAATATATTCTACAAAATTATTAACAAGGGAGTTCTTCATTGTCAAATAACCAATTCATTGCCCAAATCGGACGGGAAATGACAGATTTACGGAGGTTTATTTAATTTTAAGCGGGAATTTTTGGGGTAGGGGATTTCTTACTCATTTATGAACCAAACCGGGAACTTTTTCACTGTCAATTATCACGACTAACTTTACAGTAGACGTAGGCAGTAGTAGAAATCGCCCTGTGGTGCAGTTGAATTTTTTCCCAAAAAAAATTCACAAACAAACATCCTTAACAAATTTATTCTATTTTATGTCCGTCTCAAAATCATATATTTACAAAATTATAAACAAGGGAGTTCTCAATTGTCAAATAACAAATTCATTGTCAAATCGGACAGAAATTGACAGTTTTACGGAAGTTTATTTAACTTTAAGCGGGATCTTTGGGTACGGATTTCTTACTCATTTATGAACCAAACCGGGAACTGTCACTGTCAATCATCACGACTAACTATAGAGTAGACGTGGGGCAGTGGTAGAATCCCCCTGTTTTGCAGTTAAATTTTTTTGCCAAAAAATTCACAAAGGTAACCCCTTATCAAATTTTTAAATTTTTGGGTCCGGCTCAAAATCAATAAATTCTTTTAAATTATTAACAATAGAGTTCTCCCATTGTCAAATTACCAATTCATTGTCAAATCGGACAGAAATTGACAGATTTACGGAAGTTTATTTAAATTTGAGAGGAATATTGGGTACTGATTTCTTATTTTATTTATGAACCAAACCGGCCCAGAAAAACACAAAATGCGCTTTTGTAACTAATCGGTGCCGGTTCGTTGCCACCAATGTAAATTTACTGCCGTGTGCCGTTTCGCGTGTTTCATGGTTGCCGTCTCGTCACCGTTTCCGTTATCAAACGTTTCCCCTTGCGTTGCATAAATTATTGTTTATAAACTGGCACCAGATTGTTACCGATCCGGCACTGTCAGTTGTCTACCAAACTGATACCCTTTTACCGCCGTACAGTCTGCCCTTTGGACAGTAATACGGCACTCAAATGGCAAACTAAACTGTTATTATATAAAGAAAAAAAAAGAGAGATTTTTCATTATATTCATGCTCATTGGAGTACATTTTTGTTATTTAAAAACTGTTATGTATGGGTTTATATTGGGACCATTTACATTGTGTATGCTTGTATACATGCACAATACAGTAAGGCAATATAATTTTGCTAATTTTAGCCAGTAAAAACAAAATGAGTCAATTGGAATTATTACTGAAAACAAATCAATCTAGAGTCTAGACCATAAAGAGTTGTATGTACTTTATTTAATATCCACAAAACCAATCACCATGATAATGAAACATTATTAATTTTCGGTTTGTTAATTAAACAAACATCTGTACCATGCAGAGCAGATCTAACTTGCAACATGCATCAACAAAAAATTAAAAAATGAAATTTGGTAATATATATATATTCTTGAATTTAAAAAGCAATTTGTAGAACGTTCTTTTTCATTTTAAGTTACCTCCACGGAGCCACAGTCGCATACCCCCAATTGAATTGTTATGCAGATAATTATGTAGCTTTTGGGCCTGCTTACAATTTCTCTTGTAATGCAGTTTAATTGAAAATTGCAACAAATGTAGAGTACAAACTAGTTTCACTTTTACCAAACTGAGACGAAAAGATATGAAAGATCTCTCATGAAGGCATTTAATTTTGGTTGCATATACCAATAGATTTAGTACCTTTGTCTTTTAGAGTATCATCCAGCATCGCATCGAACAGCCCATAATTTATTTATGCAGATGCACCCCCTCCGACCTATATCAACAACAGGAACAACATTCGAACATGCGCTTAAAAACAGAACTCGCGTGGAATAGGTTTTTTACTGCACCCACATTAAAAATTACCATATACACAATTAGTGTAATAATAAACTGAAATAACACATCCAAAATAGTAAAAGGCGATACAGATAGACCATAGAGCAAGCGCACAATAACTACAATTCAGTCAATTCGATTTGCTGTTGTATCTATAGGTGATTATGCCTCCTAACCCAACCTTCGTCCGTTTAGCGCAACGGTTTAAAAGGCTTGGTTTACAGGGGAAAGAGTCCTGCTGGATCGAGTTCGAGACACGTAACTTGAAACTTTATAATACTTGCAATATTATGTGATGTGTATCCACTACAGGCTATAGACTGGTGTCAGAAATTATTACGAAATACCTATATAGAACCGATATTATTTTAATCAAACTTTTTTTTTTGTTTTTGTTTACACATTTTGCTCCTAGATCGCGCTACGGAGTGGTACGTTGCCGAAAGAGTCCCGGGTTCTAGTGACGAGATTGGGAATTGCATGTCGTGCATGTGCCACTTGACTGCCGATCGGGTAGCATTTCGGGGGACGGTTTGTTGCCATGTTCTGCTACTGTATTGTTAACACAAAGGGGCCATAAATTCAGCGTTTCGGTAACTTGCTGGTTGACAATACGTCACCCACATAATAAAAAGTGGGTGCCTTTTGGATGCCAAATTAAAAATTTTGTGTTTGTGGGGGGGTCACTGTAAAATCATCAAAAACTAACTAAAGAGTACACGTGGGCAGTGGTAGAATCCCCCTTTTGTGCAGTTGAATTTTTCGTCAAAAAATTCACTAAGGCTAACCCCTTACCAAATTTGTTAATTTTGGGTCCGTCTCAAAATCAATAAAATTCTTAAAATTATTAACAATAGAGTTCTCCCATCGTCAAATAACCAATTTACTGTCAAATCAGACAGAAATTGACAGATTTACGGAAGTTTATTTACTTTAAAGCGGGATCTTTGGGTACGGTTTTATTACTTATTTATGAACCAAACCGGGAACTGTCACTGTCAATCATCACGACTAAACTATAGAGACACGTGGGCAGTTGTAGAATCGCCCTGTTGTGCAGTTGAATTTTCGCCAAAAAATTCACAAAGGCTAACCCCTTATCAAATTTGTTAATTTTGGGTCCGTCTCAAAATCAATAATTCTTTAAAATTATTACAATAGAGTTCTCCCATTGTCAAATAACCAATTCATTGTCAAATCGGACAGAAATTGACAGATTTACGAAGTTTATTTTACTTTAAGCGGGATCTTTGGGTACGGATTTCTTACTTATTTATGAACCAAACCGGGAACTTCACTGTCAATCATCACGACTAACTATAGAGTACACGTGGCAGTGTAGAATCGCCCTGTTGTGCAGTTGAATTTTTCGCCAAAAAATTCACAAAGGCACCCCTTACAAATTTGTTAATTTTGGGTCCGTTCAAAATCAATATATTCTTACAAATTATTAACAAGGGAGTTCTCCATTGTCAAATAACCAATTCATTGTCAAATCGGACAGAAATTGACAGATTTACGGAGTTTATTTAACTTTAAGCGGGATCTTTGGGTACGGATTTCTTACTCATTTATGAACCAAACCGGGAACTGTCACTGTCAATCATCACGACTAACTATAGAGTACACGTGTGCAGTAGTAGAATCGCCCTGTTGTGCAGTTGAATTTTTCGCCAAAAAATTCACAAAGGAACCCTTAACAAATTTGTTAATTTTGGGTCCGTCTCAAAATCAATATATTCTACAAAATTATTAACAAGGGAGTTCTCTCATTGTCAAATAACCAATTCATTGTCAAATCGGACAGAAATTGACAGATTTACGGAAGTTTATTTAACTTTAAGCGGGATCTTTGGGTACGGATTTCTTACTCATTTATGAACCAAACCGGGAACTGTCACTGTCAATCATCACGACTAACTATAGAGTAGACGTGGGCAGTAGTAGAATCGCCCTGTTGTGCAGTTGAATTTTTTGCCAAAAAATTCACAAAGGCTAACCCCTTATCAAATTTGTTAATTTTGGGTCCGTCTCAAAATCAATAAATTCTTTTAAATTATTAACAATAGAGTTATCCCATTGTCAAATAACCAATTCATTGTCAAATCGGACAGAAATTGACAGATTTACGGAAGTTTATTTAAATTTGAGAGGAATATTTGGGTACGGATTTCTTACTTATTTATGAACCAAACCGGCCCAGCAAACACAAAAATGCGCTTTTGTAACTAATCGGTGCCGGTTCGTTGCCACCAATGTCAATTTACTGCCGTGTGCCGTTTCGCGTGTTTTCATGGTTGCCGTCTCGTCACCGTTCCGTTATCAACGTTTCCCCTTGCGTTGCATGAATTATTGTATTAATAACTGGCACCAGATTGTTACCGATCCGGCACTGTCAGTTGTCTACCAAACTGATACCCTTTTACCGCCGTACAGTCTGCCCTTTGGACAGTTATACGGCACTCAAATGGCAAACTATAACTTTTATTATATAAAGAAAACAAGAGAGATGTTTTATTATATTCATGCTCATTTGGAGTACACGTTTTGTTATTTATAACTGTTATGTATAGGTATATTGGGACCATTTACATTGTGTATGCTTGTATACATGTACAATACAGTAAGGCAATATAATTTGCTAATTTTAGCCAGTGAAACAAAATGAGTCAATTGGAATTATTACTGAAAACAAATCAATCTAGAGTCTAGACCATAAAGAGTTGTATGTACATTATTTAATATCCACAATAACCAATCACCATGATAATGAATACATTATTAATTTTCGGTTTGTTAATTAAACAAACATCTGCACCATGCAGATGCAGATCTAACTTGCAACATGCATCAACAAAAAATTAAAAAGGAAATTTGGTAATATATATATTCTTGAATTTAAAAAGCAATTTGTAGAACGTTCTTTTTCATTTTAAGTTACCTCCACGGAGCCACAGTCGCGTACCACCATTGAATTGTTTATGCAGATAATTATGTAGCTTTTTGGGCCTGCTTACAATTTCTCTTGTAATGCAGTTTAATTGAAAATTGCAACAACTGTAGAGTACAAACTAGTTTCACTTTTTACCAACTGAGACGAAAAGATATGAAGATCTCTCATGAAGGCATTTAATTTTGGTTGCATATACCAATAGATTTAGTACCGTTATCTTTTAGACGTATCATCCAGCATCGCATCGGACAGCCCATAATTTATTTATGCAGATGCACCCCCTCCGACCTATATCAACAACAGGAACAACATTTCGAACATGCGCTTAAAAACAGAACTCGCGTGGAATAGTGTTATTTACTGCACCCACATTAAAAATATACCATATACACCATTAGTGTAATAATATACTGAACATAACACATCCAAAATAGTTAAAAGGCGATACAGATAGACCATAGAGCAAGCGCACAATAACTACAATTCAGTCAAGTCGATTTGCTGTTGTATCTATAGGTGATTATGCCTCCTACACCCAACCTTCGTCCGTGGCGCAACGGTTAAAGACTTGGCTTACAGATGGAGAGTCCCTGCTGGATCGAGTTCGAGACACGTAACTTGAAACTTTATAATTACTTGCAAATATTATGTGATGTGTATCCACCTACAGGCTATCGACTGGTGTCAGAAATTATTACGAAATACCTATATAGAACCGATATTATATTAATCAAACTTTTTTGTTTTGTTTTTGTTTACACATTTTGCTCCTAGATCGCGCTACGGATGGTACGTTGCCGAAAGAGTGCCGTTCTAGTGACGAGATTGGGAATTGCATGTCGTTGCATGTGCCACTTGACTGCCGATCGGGTAGTATTTTCGTTGACGGTTTGTTGCCATGATCTGCTACTGTATTGTTAACATCAAAGGGGCCATAAATTCAGCGTTTCGGTAACTTGCTGTGTTGACAATACGTCACCCACATTAATAAAAAGTGGGTGCCGTTTGGATGCCAAATTAAGAATTTGTGTTTGCTGGGGGGGTCACTGTCAATCATCACAACTAACTAAAGAGTACACGTGGGCAGTAGTAGAATCGCCCTGTTGTGCAGTTGAATTTTTCCCCAAAAAATTCACTAAGGCTAACCCCTTTACAAATTTGTTAATTTTGGGGCCGTCTCAAAATCAATAAATTCTTTAAAATTATTAACAATAGAGTTCTCCCATCGTCAAATAACCAATTTACTGTCAAATCAGACAGAAATTGACAGATTTACGGAAGTTTATTTTACTTTAAGCGGGATCTTTGGGTACGGATTTATTACTTATTTATGAACCAAACCGGGAACTGTCACTGTCAATCATCACGACTAACTATAGAGTACACGTGTGCAGTAGTAGAATCGCCCTGTTGTGCAGTTGAATTTTTCGCCAAAAAATTCACAAAGGCTAACCCCTTAACAAACTTGTTAATTTTAGGTCCGTTTCAAAATCAATATATTCTACAAAATTATTAACAAGGGAGTTCTCTCATTGTCAAATAACCAATTCATTGTCAAATCGGACAGAAATTGACAGATTTACGGAAGTTTATTAACTTTGACGGAAGGATTTCT